>JAPYYX010000830.1:0-41044 GCA_030522605.1 Cremastinae sp. B BG-2022a
TACCAATTTTCATCCAAATCCCATTATCCTAGCGCTGTTGGCAATCGGTCAAACATGACTATATGAAGAGTGTCATTTTGGGCGTTAATGGGTTAATTGAATTTAATTGATAAATTTCTAAATTTTATTCACAACTTCCTCAGAATAAATTTTGTAAAAATTGTTAAACTCACGCAACGTCCCAAATGATACAAGTTCCATCAGTACTTGAACTTATAGCGTCATTATCGTTCGGAGCAACTTGAAGAGAAGTCACAGGACCTCTGTGCTCTTTGAATATACTTGTTAATTTCTGTACTTCCGGAAATAAAGTCCAGATTCGAATCTTTACGAAAAAAACGAAATTATAAGCTTTGGGAAACTTCTGAATGGATTCGTTAATTAACAAAAATCAATTCATTCAATACCTGACCATCACAGCCACCGGTTACGAGTCTGGAATCCTTCATAGCTGTGCACAAGGCAGATACTGCTTTGATATGAGCATTCAAAATTGAAAAAATCATTTCACCATTGGTTGGTTTGAATGCTCTTACAAGTCCATCGTTCCACGCTTAAAATTTTTTTAAAATTAATTATTTAAGAAATAAATCATTTTAATATTAGAATGATTATTACCAGAATAAATTGCGTTCCCAGCTGACGAGAACGTCAAACTCGTACACACAAAATTTGGAACTGTTATCCTCAAAAGTTCTCTTTGAGATTCCAAATGCCATAATCTTATATCGTTTTTGCATCCTGTTGCAAATATTTCGGAGAAGTTACTAAACTCAAAAAAAAACAAATTTTTTTTATCGATGCAGAAAAATAGAGGAAAAAAAATGAAAATGTATTATTTGCTCACCGAGGAAAAGCAATATCGTAGATCGTATTCTTGTGACAAGTTATTACAAGGCGAGTGTCGAAATCAGACAATCTTAGTTGATAAATCTCACAACCAGCAGTTCCTACCATTATTGTGTCATCTTCGTACAATATCATCGAAGTTATCGCATTTTTAACGCTTTCAGTCAAATGCTGAATTAAAAAAGACAAAAAATATTCTTAAGTTCGTTTTTAGTACCATCGACGGTAAAAATTACTCAAACTCTCTTACAACTCGCAATTGTGGAGTGCTGGGCAGTTTGACGGATTTTCCTGAAAAATTAAAAGTCGATTCTACGATCTCGACAATCTCGATCGTTCCGTCTCCAGCTCCGACTACTAATCTGTCATCATCGAGCAAAATGAGACTCGTTACTCCACTGCAATATAAATCTCCTTCACCGTCTCTCAATTTTTTTGGGTCTTTTGGTATTTTTGAATAACAGCCAACCATTATCGGTGGCTGAACGGGTTCCATGTGGTCTAAATTGTGATAGTAGTTCAATCTACCAAAAAATTTATATTTTTTATTAATTAAATAATTTTCGTCGAATAATTAAAAAATTTAATTATTATTTATAATTGTTTTGAAGTACACCAAGCACAAAATCTCTTAAGAAAATAATTCCAAAATCTGTTTTTTTTATTGATTAAAGAATTATCAATCAATTGACAAATTCAATTAATTATTATTTATACTTGTTTTAAAGTACTTTAAGTACAAAAATCGCTTAAGAAAATATTTCCAAATTCTGCTTTTTTTTATTAATTACAAAATTTTCATCAATCAAATAAAAAATTCAATTATTATTTATAATTTTTTTGAAGTACTGTAAGTAAAAAAATAGCTTAAAAAAATAATTCCAAATCTGATACCTCGCTTGGATAATGTCTCCTGAAGATGTACCACAGAATGCATGTTCATCCCTGAAATCGATTGCAATGCAATTTATGGTTCGTCTCAATTTTCCAACTTTGACATTGACCCCTGTAACTTTACGTGTTTCAGGATTTATACGCCAGACTTTCAGAGTGGTCTCTCCACCGGTTATGAAACATTGATCACGAACGTTGGTGCTTGTGATCGTGAGAGCGTTCCCGGATGTCTCATTGCTCGCATATGCTCCTATATTCACAAATTATTTTTGAAATTTTTATTTGTTTGAAAATTTAAATAATTTTATTTTCTATTTTAATATTTTATTTAATTTCTTACCGCAAATCGCTTCATTATTATTAACGTCCCATATGACGATATTTCCATCATCCTTTCCACCAAGACTGATCAAATAATTACTTTCACACGTAAATGACAAACGTTCCACGCTGACTTTATGTATTTCATGACTGCCCTTCAATTTTTTAGTCTCGTAATCCCAGATAATAACGGTTGCCTGTTTTGTTATATTTTATGATAAAATATTTATAATTTTGTTTTATTTACTTTTTTAAAAATTATTTTAAAAATTTACTTTAAATCCTAGATGCGTCACTTGTCCCGAAGCAATAAACTTTCCACATGGAGAAACGCACAAGGCAGAAACAACGTTAGTGTGCCCGGATAAAAATTCCTGTTTACCGGATTCGATGTTTTTCACGACGACTTTAGTTCCCATTGGATAGATCAAGTGCTTTCGGTCTACATCGAGTTGTAAACCATTTTTCGGAAATCCTTTTATTTATAAAAAAATTATAAATTTTTTAATATTTGATTCGAATAATTTTTAAAGAGTTTTTACTATTTTTTAAAAATTATTTTACGTACCATCGAAAGCGATAATTCCAACAATTTCAAGATCTTCCGGTTCCATTTTTCTTGCAACAATGAAGAGCTATTTTTCCTTTTTTTCTGACACGGTACTTGCAAAATTGTGGATATGACTTTTGCGAAAATTTCTGACATTTGTAAAGAAATCGAGCGTCCCAGTTGTCATGGCAACGAGTTTGAAAGTACGCGAATTGGACGACGCTGTCGCGCGTTGGTGCTGCCATCAGGATTGAAAATTTGCGACATTTTTCGCTGATTGGACTGTTTTTTTAATTCAATGGATAGTCAATGTATTTCTAATATCAATGTTATTCTTAATTTCGAGCTAATTTGTGACCTAAATTAGTCGAAAAATATGTTTCCTGTTTTGCGCGAAAAATCTTTCCGTTTTCGAAGTCGGCGAATCCACCCGAGCGCAGTGACGAGAGTTGAACCAATAATCTCCTCGTACGATAACGTGGTACGCTGATTGGTCCAGTTTGAAAAAAACGGTTGATGCATCTCTCCGGAGTCGGATTGTCAGATATTCGATGTTGATCGTCCATTCGCGATAGCGATTTGAGTCTTTGACAGTAATTTTCACGAATTTTCGAAAATATATCAATAGTTTAGCGTGGATGCGAATATAGACTTCGACGAAAAATGATGAATCTAGTGGAATTGTTAACGTAAGTACAAAGGAATGATACGCGATTTGTAAATAAATATTTATATTGTTTTTTGACTTCGGCGATCCCGCCAAGAAGTTCTAACCCCAAAATCTAAAATTCAAATTGGAAATTTTACTTTTCAATGAACAGCGAAGTAGGCGATAAATTTTGGATGACCGGACGATTGAACACGTATAAACAATGGCCTTTCAAACCCGAACAAGGAATTTGTACGGCAGAAAGAATGGCCGCGGCAGGATTTGTCGTTATCGAGAACGAAGATGAAACTGCGGAAGTCAGTGTGGAATGTTTCTTCTGCAATAAACAACTCGACGGCTGGGAACCAAACGACGATCCTTGGGAGGAACACGTGAAGCATCAGAAAATGTGCCCATTTGTTGCGTTGAACAAACAAAATGAAATGGAGTGGACGGTTGACGATTTGTGTGAGCTTGTGAAAGCTTACTATCTCAATCAAACGGTACGCATGACAATTAATTACTATTCTTTTTTATTATACAAATTTTATTTTTTTTATTGTTTTATTGTACAAAAAAATGACGCAGAACAAATAAACAAATTAACTCTTCGTCTGCAAATGTTTATTCCGCACGTCTGCAAACGTGGGTCTTTCGCGTCCAGCCATTATTTCACTCCCTTAATCTAATCAGAAAAATCTAAAAAAATTCATCCTACTTCTCGAAATATTCACTTTGAAGTACCAATTGGAAAATTTTTGGAAGATTAATTTTTATTATATATTTTTTGTTAAATAAATGAAGAAATTCTCGATACTAACAAAAACTGTTTTCACTTGGACACGTACGACCCAGGTTTGCAGATGAAGTTTTAAATATGTACAAAAAAATGTTTTTTTAACTACAAAAAAATTCGATCATTACAGAAACGTGAGATGGACAAAATTATAAATGAAGTCAGGAGCGAATGCAAGACAACGGGTGAAACAATACCACGAATCTTCAAGGAGTTTATTCGAAGTCGCAGTGTTAAGAAATAGCTATGGTCAGATAAAAAAAAACATACATTTTTTACTATAATTAAGATTTGTACATTTATTTATTTAAACTAACAATAAGAGTAAAAATTAGTAATTATGATATAAGAATTTATAGGATCTGCACTTTATGAATAACAACCAATAAGGACGTCTTTGTATTTTTATAAATATGGATAAATTTTTACACTTGGTCATTCTTGCTTTGTTGATGAGATCATTGACTTCCTTTCCCTTCCCTCTTTTTTCGTCTCGAGATAACGCAAATTTAATAAAAAGAGTGGAATATTTCAAACCTGAAGATAATAACAGTGTAATCATAGAATTCCTTTTTTTTCTTATTGCAATTTTTTTATCGTCTGTACGGATACATTTGTATTGTTTAACGGCACCAGGATTCTCGTTTGTGTGGATGAGATTTTCGAATGTACGGCATCATGGCTCGCGGAGATAACAACACAAGGAATCATGTTCGAAGTCAAAGTTTGAGAGCGCCACATGTACCGCACGATCTCTCTAATCAACAGAGATAAACAATGACCACAAGAAATTCTTCGAAGCAAAAGCAAGCATACAACATCGAAAAGGAAATGTCTCGGACGGGTGGTACAGTAAGATCTTTTCCTCGTGTGTTCATCGTCTCGATTTCAATTGTTCATAAATTACTTGATTAAAAAAATAGAAATAATTTTGTTTACAAAAACGCATTTCGATCGAGGCTTATCTTTTTTTTCCGTATTACGCAGCATTGAAGTCCACGCTGAAGACTCTACGTATGCGAGACAAAACGAAGGAAGCTCTTGCTTTGGATTAGAGATACAAAAACAAAAACGACGACCCGAAAATTCCAAAATCACAGTCGCCACACAAGGACGTTGGAGAGAGAAAAAAATGATTAAAAAATATTCTCATAGCACAATGGCAGATGATGTTTATCTCGAGACAAGACCACTTCTTGTCAAATGGACGAAAGATGAGGACACCGTGGATTTTCAAAGAAGGAATGTGAATCAGTGCGGTGAGTCGATTCGACCAAAAATTGTTGATTCAATAAATAAATCAAAACTTGAACTATTAACCACATTTTTTTATGACGACAATTTTTATTTTTTCACTCGGATACTAGCGTGCAAATTTCTACATCGACGTTCAAAAGACTGTCAAATTATCGTGACGTTTCGATCAATGTTGCTCAATAATGTCCTCGTGGCGGACGAGCGAGATAACGCCGCAAGAATGTATGAAAAAAAGTAGAATGTCTATCACTGATTGCGATCATTCTAGAGCGAGAAGGAGAGACCGATAATATTTTTTTTTCGCTCATCCTATCTTGGGAAACGATGCGAGGCGTTTATTTATTTATTTTGTCTTCATGTCAATTCAGACGATAAAAAGCAACAACGAGCTCTTGACATAAAAAGTTTCCGAGAGTCGTAAAATTCATTCAAAAAATTTACGAAATTCGTGTAAACACTTTTTTTTTGTTTCAATTTCCTAGAACAAACGTTCAATTATTTTCAAGAGTATTTTATCTCGTTTTATGAGGTGAAATAAAATGTCACAGTAGCTTTGACGAAATACGTTTATGATTGCGCTTTTTTTTTTTTGAAGAAAGTACTTAGTCACTTGGTTCTATTTTTACTATCTACATATTTCAGATAAGCGAAATATGGTCCTTAAAAAAGATTCCTGTATATTAATAACCTACTTTCGATCTCATAAAGAGATTACGACCTAGATTACTTTATGACCCAAATCATTATTTCATCGTTCCCTAAAAATTTTCGGTTCTTCCATACCGAGCTCCGGTTATTTTTAAAATCGTTTATCAATGGGCGCAATAAACGCAATGGGTTCATTTTTTCTTCATAATGACTCGAGAATCGTTTAACCACAAGACTCGAGAAATTTTGTCAAAAAATTCCATTTTTCGTGGAAAATAGAAGGAAAATTTATTCAACCGTTAAACTGACGTTTCCACGTCAAGGGATTCGTATTCGTTTTTCGACAACGCTATCACCGAACTAATTGAACTAATTTTTATAATATTCGTAATTTATTATCTCGCTGTTTTTTTGGTTGGCGATGATAATAATTTTAAGATAAAATTTTTGGTAATAATAAAAAAAATGTTGAAAGTCATTATGCTCTGTACATAATTGGGTAAATTTGTAAAAATTTAATACGATTCTATACATGACAAAAAATTCAACGACATTATTCGAAAATTCCCGTTTGATTAAAAAAATGAGCAAGTCATCATGATTGTTCATCAGAGTTTCATAAAAGTAGATTAAAATTA
Source organism: Cremastinae sp. B BG-2022a (assembly GCA_030522605.1). Taxonomy (NCBI): domain Eukaryota; kingdom Metazoa; phylum Arthropoda; class Insecta; order Hymenoptera; family Ichneumonidae; species Cremastinae sp. B BG-2022a. Next base: position 6,603 of record JAPYYX010000830.1, read on the forward strand.
AAGAATCGTTCAAGATTAGGTAAAAACAAAATATTTCACGATGAGTAGCAATTATTCGAAACACCGATTTCATTGTAAGAAAAAAAAGAGCGACTCGTCATGATTTTTTATCAATTAGACTTCCATAAAAATTTAAATCTGGTGAAAAACAGTGGTTCTAACGAATATAAAAAAATGTACAAAAAAAAAAGTAATTGCATCGTTAAGATTGAAGAAACGACGAAGGACGAATTGTCCCGTCGTTTGAAAAATCCTCGAATCACTTTCAAATGAGAAACAATGTCACGGTTTGTGTATACAATTTTTTTGACTAAATTTTTACACGTGAGCGTGACGATGAAAACTCTCGTTTCCTGGTGATACGAAATGTTCCAACAAGAAAAACCGGAATCGCCAATTTTATTACACAATGCTCGACATTTTTTTTTCCACCCACGTTTCGAAAAGAGGAATTTGAAGTGTGGAAATAAAAATTGCACTCTCGATGGAAATGAAAAAAAGTCGACTTACTCATCCAATTCTGATTGAGATAAAGCACGTGTAATAAATTTAAATATTTTTCTGTATTTTCCAATTAAAATCCGTCTTTTCTGCACCTCGCACTTAGTCAAGGGCGTAATTGTGTTTTAAGATTGATAAGTAAATAAAGAAAATACGACGCTCACTTTGTCATTGTCCGGCAGGAATTTTTTATTGTACAAAGCGCCAGTTATCAAAGTATTCAGGATAGCTCAGACAATGTTACGTGAAAACTTTAAAATGTACGATAAGGCGTTTTTATCATCATCGATCAATATCTTTTGTGTTAAAGTTCGTATTTAACAATCTAAAAAATAGTTTGAGTTCGATAAATGAATCAAATTTAACAATAATTTCATAAAAATAATAAAATTTAATAAAAACTGAATAAAATTAAAAATTAAATGGTTAAAAAGTTTAATTATCTGTGAAAAAAATCAATTTGTGTGATTCATCTAGATGAGTGTACTAATTAAGCTAATTTTATCTAAGCTCAATTAAAGTCAAGATAATACGAACTAAATCCAATTTAAGCGAATTTAAGCTAAATTAAGTTCAAAGTAAGCTAAAATTACAATCCATCATTTAAATTTTTTACGATAAAACGTATTATTTATTGTATTAGTCACATAGTGGTTCACGATAAAAACTATACCGTATATAGTTAACTGAAACTGTATCATTTGAAGTATATAACACAGCAGGATATCGTATATAGTTAACTGAAACTGTATCATTTGAAGTATATAACACAGCAGGATTATTGTTAAGTGTCTCTGGGATGTTTTTTTATAAACTAACATTTTTTTATAAAATTCTCAGAAAAGTTGTAAAAGTCAATTCCGCATAAACAAGATTCTTATCTTAAAAAATAGTGTTCGCAAATCTTTCAAAGCATCACGATACGACTATCAGAGGGAATTTCCATCGATGTCTTCGATGTCAAAATTTGCTCACAATTTTATCATTTTGGTCAATGCACGTGCAAAAATATCACGCTCTGGTTAAAATCGTATTTTATGATTTCCTCCCCAAGTTGCTAAATTTTAAATAAAATGTAGGAAAAATCCGGTAAAAAAATTTCTTATCTAGCTCGATCGTCGTTGGGATTTCCCTGAAGCTTCCACCTGAGGAATTCGATACGAACTTTTTGTTCTCATTAATTCACTCGATAAGTCCAGTTGTGACTGTCAAAAAAAAAAAAAGAAAAAAAACGAAATCGATTGTACGGCGATCGGGATGATTGATTTGAGCATCTTATCGATAAAGACGACCGGCGATAATTGGAAAAAATTCACAAATACAATAATTAAGAAATAGAGTTATTGAGCGCAGATAGGATCGTTTTATCGGACGATTGGAATCTGGGGCTCTAATCTATCATCGGAACAATTTTTTCAGCTAAGATTAAAATGCGAGGCGAGAGAGGAACGGAGGAGTGTCTCTTGTCGACGAGCGACCGAAGGATCCGCCACATTGAATGAGAGATTTATAGTTGCGATACAAAGAAGCGTGAGAGAGAAATTGGAGGAGGAGAGGAATGAGTTTTGTGACACCGATGTCGCTTTTTCCTCGATGGAACAATTCGAGAGAAGAAGACGTGAAATAAAGAGGAGGACAACGTCATTTTTATCATTTCGTTGTGGCATAGAACGAGACACGATGACGACGACGCGAGGCCGTCGTTTGGATATAAAGCGAAATCGTAGCGGTTCGCCCCTCAGTTATCCGTAAAACTCGCGTATAGAAAGTCTACGGGAGTTCTCGCCGCTCTCGGCGAACAACATCGTGGAGTGAATCCGAAGCGAGGGAGGGAGATCTTCGATTTTTTATTTATTTATCCCGAATTATTTTCGATTTTGTCAAAGTTTGAGGAATTGACAAAGTTTTTCTCTCTCTCCTTCATTCTCTCTCTTCTTTTTTTCACGCCTCAACGGTGAAGAAAATCGTGTTCTCCTTCTTGTTCTTCTCTCGATTTGTACCTGAGTGCAATTTACAATGCTGTCTGTTTTTCGCTCCTGCTGTAAGTAGCCGGAAACCGCTTGTAACGACATTTTCCGAGCATCCCGTCGCACACATTGTTATTAAAGAAAATTACGGATTTCCCGGTACGCTATTAAACGAGCCAACGATAGAGGCAGCGCGAAAAATTGTCTACGGACTTTGCCCAAAACTTTTGACGAATCAAAAACATAGCTGATTGGATTTTAATGAAATTTGCATTTTTCACGATCCATCGGTGAAATAAAAAGAGAATTATTGAAGAATTTTCATTCATGAAAATGTGAAACAATTTATGAATTAACCGTAGAAAAAATCTTGAAATTTAACAACTATAACATTTTCTGAGTCATTAAATTTTTCAATCTAAAAAATTTTTAAATCCAGAATTTTTCATTCACTAGTTGAATAAAATTTGTGTATTTTTTAACTTATCGGCAAAAGTTGAAAACACGAAGTAATAAATTAAAATTGAAAAACTTGACAATTAAAGAAACTTTATTGTTGACTTTTTTGTAGGTAGACTTGTTAGAATAAATTATGCTGAATAGATTGCTGTTTTTTTCGTACCGTTGAATAGTCAAATTTTAAATCGCTATTCCATTTTTCGATAAATTTCGAAAAAACAAACTTGAGACGCGTAATTTTTTCCTTCTTTTTTTATGTATTTCAATAATTATCAACGACGCAGTTCAAATCATAATGATTTTTAGTTACCTGCATTTATCTCTAAGGCGTGAACAAAAATGCATAGATTTAGGATAACGGAGTACACTCATAAAAATTTATCTTTAGATTAGGTATATCGGCTACTGATAATATAAAATATGCCACATTCGATCGACCATGAAATAAAAAAAATGATTGTCAAAAAGTTAGCTGACATTCGTATACAATGAAAGAGAACACTTGTCAAAGTCACGAATTAAGTTTTCGAATATTTTTCATACTAAAAATATTAAACGTAAACATGAAATAGGAAAAAATGAAAAAATTTGAATTTAATTTAATTTACATTTTTTATCAATAAAAAATAAATAAACGTAAAAATTTTCGAGTACTGAATGAAAAGGAAAATTACAAATCTGACGCAATGCAAAAATTCGATCTCAGCGATTTTTAATCTTCGGACAAAAAGTGAAAAAGCAACGAAACAAGATGATTCGGAATCAGAAATGATTTATCGTGTCATCTCCGTTATCTTGATCATGCACAAAGTCGTTTGGGACTTAACTTATTTAATCTCATAACCCTTTTCAAGTTCTTGCATTGTTTATTCACGATTCCACAATAGTGATAAAGTGACAATAATGCCTTCCCGTACCCATCCGATTGATAAAACCGATACGAATATTTCCTGGTCTCGAGGATAATAATGAAAATAATAAAAATAACTCGAGCCAGCGTCGTATCTACAAATCCTTAGACTGTGTCAGCCAGCGAGAATAGAAATGAAATTCGATGTTGGCCTTCACCTGCATTATTCGTTATCTGGTTGAAAAATTCGCTCAATTAGAATTCTTTCCGCGTTTCGAGACCGATCGCAATATTCGACGTTCATTAACAGATTTCATTCTTACACTAATTTGAATTAGTTACAATACCAGATCAAATCCTACGAATGAGAAAAATGGAGATAAAATCAATTTTTCTGTTTTTACGAGCCTCTGACAAATCCTGTTTCGAAATCTTAATCAACGCTTTAATTTTCTATTTAAATGATTTAAAACGCGTTAAATTCTCACGCTTAATGATATTTGATCTGTTGAGCAGGTTTTTACATCCCGCAACGATGGGTGTTCGCGATAATGGGATTTCTCGGGCTGTTCAACGCCTACACGATGAGAGTTTGCCTGTCGATAACGATCATCGAAATGGTCGTTCCGCACAACAAGACGATGTCGATGCTGAACGACACGGACGCCTGCCCCGTGGAGATGACGGAGATCGTCGACGAGCCAAGCGCGTCGAACATGGAACGGTACGACTGGGACGAGAGGCTGCAGGTGAGAAAAAAAATCATTAAAAAAACTGAACGGTGAATCAATGAAAACCAACGTAATTGATAAAATTGCCATTTCACGTTCCAGGGTTGGATTCTGTCGTCGTTTTACTGGGGCTACGTCGTGACTCACTTGCCCGGTGGCATGATGGCTGAAAGATTCGGTGGAAAATATTCCCTAGGTCTGGGAATCCTCTCGACGGCGGTTTTCACGCTCCTGACTCCTGCAGCTGTGGCCTGGGGAGGATCGACGGCGTTGATAATCCTTCGGGTGTGCATGGGACTAGGAGAAGGCGTCACATTTCCGGCTCTGAACGCGATGCTGGCTCAGTGGACTCCACCTGAAGAGAGATCGAAAATCGGTTCGTTAGTATTCGCAGGAGCTCAATTAGGAACGGTTGTGACTTCATCATTATCGGGTTTGATACTTCATTACTCGTCGATCGGTTGGCCGGCTGTTTTCTACCTCTTCGGAGCGATCGGTGTCCTCTGGTTCGCCGTGTGGCTCGTGGTTTGCTACAACAATCCTGACGAGCATCCTTTCATCTCTGATCGAGAGAAGAAATATCTTCACGAGCAATTGAGCGATCACACGAGCAAGGAACCGGCGTCGATTCCCTGGAGACACATCTTCACGTCCGCACCCTTCCTGGCTCTGATCGCTGCTCAGATTGGACACGACTGGGGATTCTTCACGATGGTGACGGACCTGCCGAAATATATGAGCAGTGTCCTCAAGTTTCCCATAAAGAGCAACGGATTTCTGTCCTCGTTGCCATATCTGTGCATGTGGTTCTGCAGCATAATAAGTTCCTGCCTCGCGGATTGGGTAATCACAGCGGGATACATGTCGAGGACGAACGTCCGGAAACTCGGGACGACGATAGCCTCGATCGGACCTGGAGTCTTCATAATCGCGGCGTCTTACGTCGGTTGCGACAGCACGGTCGTCGTTGTCATGTTCACGATCGGTATGACGCTGATGGGAACGTTTTATCCTGGTATGAAGGTCAACGCCTTGGATCTGAGTCCAAATTACTCGGGGACGTTGATGGCTCTCAGCAACGGGATCGGAGCGTTCACGGGGATCATCACTCCCTTGGTGGTCGGCGAGCTCGTACCGGACGGGACGAAAGCTCAGTGGCGTCTCGTATTCTGGATCGTCCTCTTTGTCCTCGTCGTCACGAACATCATCTTCGTCATGTACGCGAGCGGCGAGCCGCAGTTCTGGAACGATCCGGATTACCTGAGGAAAGAAAAAGAAGAGAAAAAGCGAGAGGCCAGCGGTGAGATGAGGAGCAAAGACTCGAAGGACATAGAGCAAGGTAAATTTCATCAGCACTACTGAGAACTCTCGAGGGAGATTCTTAAATGATTTTTAAATGAGAGTTCAGGCGAGTTGACTTTTCCCGATCGGGTTACGATTGCGAAAACGTCGAATGGACAGCTTGACGATTCTCATGACTTTCTCAGCCGATTGACAGAGAGCGGAGGGAATTCGTTTCTTCGCGAGGAACGATAATCCGTACTCGACTGAGAATGCACTGAAGTACAAATATGGTCGAAAACATCGATGGGCCTGATTTTTTAACTTTAGGAAAAACGAAAAACGTTTCGTTGAATACTACGACGAAGATGACGAGCTGATAGTGACGCTTTGTTATTTAATGCATTGTTTTCTTCTGTTGACGGTTTTACCCAAAAACCTCGATTAACGATGACGAGAACGTTACGAAGAGTAAAAAAAGGTGTGCCAAGTATCGATGTCACGTTAATTTCCAATCGCAGCTCAAAAAATGATCAAACCAATAGCCGGAGGAGCAAACAATAGACGGAAAACAAGATAATAATATTTTCAACGTTTTGCTCCGGATTATCAAGATTTCGCACAGCAAATATTTTTCATCTTTCTAATCCTCGTATGGAGTGAAAAATTCGCAAACTGTCTAATGTTACGTGACGTATCGTAAACATTGCTCCGATTCTTGCTAGTCATTGAACGTTCGATCAAACGTGTCAATAATACAGGATCGCAATCCCAGTCGTGAATTTCCATCACGTACATCAGCGAGAATTTTAACGCACGGTATATCGAGGCCGCTATGACACAATTCGCGATGCGAAACGAATGTGCGAACACGCGGATTGGAACGTGGAAGAGAAAAATTTCGAAGGGCACGACTTGTTACATTTAACGCGAAAAGCATTGACGAGGAATGCTAAAACTTTACGACCCTCAAATTTCGTCCCTGGACGAATTCATGACCCTCCGAGACTTCGTTACTTTTCACGCACGAAATTTCGCTTCGCGAATGTTGAATTTTATTGTGAAAATAGAACGAGATCTCACAAACCAGGAAGATCTATATGAATGTGTAAATAATTCATAATTTTATGTATGAAAGAATAAGTTAATTGTAAAATAATTTTGTGTAAATAAATTTCATTTATGTATAAATTTTCGTACGCTCTTTCCAGTCGCAATCAATCAGGTTTCCATCGACGAATAATTCAAAGTCACACTTTCCAGTCTCGTTACGTAATTTATTGAGTACATTGATCGACTTATAAATATTCTTTTTTAATTCCAACTCAAAAGGAAGGGAGGTGGCGTTTTGCTGTACAAATAAAAAAGAAAGTCATTCATCCTTGTTGCACAAATGAAGATTTCTCATGGGAAAGTTTAGAGTCGACTTGCGCGTAATTAAAATGAAAAGGTACATAAGAGTTATGTTCAAAGACCGAACGATGGCTGATTTCACGGATCATCGAAGAATCAGGTCAAATTACGCATGAACTTAAAAACTACTTTACGTTAATAATGGTTTTTAAATTACACGATTCGGAGGCCGGGATCGAAGAATAATAAAAACACAAGAGTTGTTTTTTTTCACGGCGTAACGCAAACTTTTTGAGAGAGTCGTGTTTTGAACGAGTCAATCCAACATTAGACTCTAACAATAAAAATTACTAAATACTTTACAACGAAAATTAAGGCTCGTGTATATACTCTCTATGAACAGACAACAAATTCGAATATGAATCCTAATTTTCCTGGCAATTGTTTTTTTGTTCGCACACTTCTTCACTAGTCTTTGTATAGTCAGGCGCGTGAAAAATGCGACTTCAACATCAGTGGAAAACTCGGATAAAACATGAAAAATAAATCGTGATTGTTTTTTTTATGTATCGTTAACTAATCCTGCTTTTTTGAGACTAGCGCTACTTCACGACTCTCAAGAACGAGAGCGAGGGGAGTGACATGGTCAATCGTATGAAAGAGGCTGAGTTGGAGATTTCGAACAAGGATGGTCGTTTAAAAAATCTTCTAAAAATCTGTAATTATTTTGTATGTCCTGATTTTTTTCTCGTTACGAGAATGTTCGACATGTGTATTATCAAATTAATTGAATGTGCCCACCTCTCATTCAGAGATGTACGCAGAAACAAAAAGTCACCGAACGGTAACGACATTCATTCAAATCTCACAATTACTCGATTCCAACAATTTATCCCAATCTATGGTAGCTTCAAAAACTTCTTGTTGCAACCAGAGTTCGTAGTTGTGCTTGAATTCGTCAGTCAATTCAACATCGCAGCCCAGAACCGAATTGATCGAGGTGTCGACGGGTTCGAGTTGTTCGTCCCTGGTCGTCGTTAAATATCTTCGATTGTTGAACTGATCAACGCAGGCACGCAACGCGCATTCTTCCGCTTGGAAATCCCAAGGTCTAGCCTCAATATCTGCAAATAATTATAATTATACTTCTTCACTGTCAAATCACGCTTCGTATATTTATACGAAAGAAAAAACTCACCATTCCCGTAAGCCCAATCGTCATTTAGACGATGACGAACTTTGGCATAAATAACACTGATAGTTTTCATATTTGTCTTTCTCCACTGACGCCCGAGGTACTTTGTCTGCATCTTTAAGAGCTTCAGAACATAAAGCTGCATCGTAGCGTGTCTCACTTTTAACGTGTGCTTCAGTATAGGAGCTGATTTGAACACTACTAACATCTGCAATTTAATTTTTTAATTTTAATTTTTATGAAATATTTTTCAATAACGATTGATGCTTCAACAATCGTTCTCCAATAAATAATTATGAAAGAAATTGAAAAATATGAAAAAGCTTACCATGATTCTACTATGTTTCCACTTTGTCAACTTATTAAGAATTCGAAGTAGATTGATGCATGAGAAAACATTTCGCCAAGAATAAGTCGGGTTCTCACCAATTTCAAGGCTTTCTATCGTTAATTCCGGTTGTTCACCGATAACACAGAAGGGAAAATCCAAAAATGGAATGCTGGTGAAAAATATTGGATTATTACACGATCAGAAACTCCCACTTCATTCTCCCTTCGTATCGATTTACTCACCCGTGTTTTGCTTCGATGTATGCCAAAATATTTTGGTTCAGAAACTTCAAGACCAGCGGTATACAATTGGCGAATACCAAATGCTGCGACATGAACTCAAATTGATAAATGTGATTGAGCTTGAAGTGTTTGAGTAGAAGAAGCAAGATCGCGGAAACGGCTTTGACTGTGATCTCTTTGTGACGATTTACATCGATACCGAGCTTCATCGATTGTAGAACAGTCATTCTGCAAATTGTTAATTTCAACATTAGAAAATAATGTTGATAGACGTTACAACATAAACAATATTTAAATACAAATATTTGACTCACGGCATCTCTTCTGGTAAGACATCCGCTAGAATATTGATACTGTCAGTTTTTGTTTTACTCGTTGGTGCCGCTGCGAGCAGTATTTTCAATAAGGATATCATGTATTGCGGTAGATTTGACAGAATCGCTTGATACAAGATCTCCGTGGGCGTTTGTCGGAGGGGTGGCTCAGGCGTGCTCATTGGATTTCGAACGATTTCCTCTTCTTTTTGTATCTGAATTTCTGCCAATGACGTATACATGTGCTGAAATAAGTTATAAAATATAATATTCTGTCTTAAATTTGTCTTTAGAGTAAATTAATTTCATGGAGATTTCACTCACGCGCTTCAAAGTATTTACACCCTCGTGTATCGGTTGTGGTAGACCCGCTAAGCTCTCGCTATCGTTTTCCAATTTATAACCGACAAACTTCAATCTCGACACTTCGAGAAACGTGTCGACGTCTTTCTGTCGGACTTTCGGAGTCCAGGGGAGAAATTCTTTCGCTTGCTGCGGCGCTCGAGGTGGCATGTTCCTAAATAGTCTCACTTGTCTCATTTGCCTCGGCCTATCCGAATCGCCAGTACATAAATACCTTTCCATATCCGCAGTCATTGCCGCATTCGATTGAACCACGAAATCGGTTATCTCGGTCTCACTCTCGTTTGCTCCACCGGCTTGTCCACCGCCCTCGACACCTTCGAGTTCCATCGCTAACGCTGGCTCATCGAGAGAACTTTGCTTTATAAGACCTTGCTGTAAGTACAATTTTCCATCGTGAACAAAAGTGAATTTTCCTCTACATTTATTTAAAAAAATATTTGTACGTAAAATATTTTTTGCTCCGAATTAAGTATTGATCGATAATTAGGTACTGACCCTCCTAAGTGACCGGTTGTTGCTGCTACTCCTCTTATAATTTTGCGAATCGAGTAAATCAGCTGCGCTGGTAGGCGGAGAACTCGCTCTCATTGTTTTCGCCGTCGAAATCGTATCTTCCTGCTCTGTATCAAGATTCGCTTCTTCCCGATATTGTTTCTTCAGTCTTCGAAGATCGTCGATGCCGCCGAGCGAGACTAGTATTAACTTCCATAAAAGTAGTAGTACTTTTTTCATTGGGAAATGCGGCGCGAAACCACTACAGAAGCAAGTTACCATGCTCAGTAGCTTGACGATGAGTAACTCTTGTCCATAAGGATTTACTGTACAATTTTTTAAAATACGTCAAAGTAGAGGGTATCAAAAATAGCATACTACAAAAAAATTCATTCACGTTCGACAGATAATAGATGAAAATAACTTACAAAGTTCTTCTTTGAATGAATCAATATTTGCCTTGTAAATACTTGTCTCATAATTTTTTGATTCGTCTCTCATCACTTCCGTGATAATGTACAGAACTGATAAAATTACACGAAGATCTACAGAATCAGCAAGACTCACAGCCAATTTCCTCATTGCTGATGTTGCAGCTGTATTATTTCTAAAAAAATAAAAACCAAAATTAAGATATTTCTTTCAACAAACAAAAGTATGCAGAACAGTATAATGGTTTGATGGTTAATTCAGATGATATTTATTTCATTAAAGAAAACATTAATGAAAGAAATTAAGCAATATTTACTCCATTTCAATATTGAGCAGTTCAACAAAGGCTGGGAAAACTCCAGCCTCGTAGAGGAGCATGACGTTAGTTCTTGCCCACTCCTGTTGCTCTTTGTCAGATTGTACTTCAGCCCAACATCCCTGAGCCAAATATAGAATGCAACGTGCTGCCTTCATTCTGAGAGTTTTATTTGACACTTCTAGCTGATCCAGTAATTTGTTGATGATGGCTTTCTGCTTGGACCTTGGAAAACTTTGCCAAGAAGCTCGAAGTTTGTAGCTTTCCATCTGATCCTCGAATGCCTGAATTGACACAACATTCGATAAATGTGCACCACAATTAAGTAAATAAATAAAAACGTAAGTACTGTATAAAGAACATGAGCAAGTTCGCAATGGTTTTTCCTATTAAAATATGGACTCACTTTGACATTTAACTGGAGTTCACTCAGTTCCGTGTAACTGTACAACTCAGCAATCTCATTGACATGAGTGTCCGCATCGTCGTATACAAAATCAAGGTCTGTGCATTCTGGTTCCTCCTGAGTACAGTAAAAACAAAAGAATACCGTTACATCTTTGTTTTCTAATTTTAACAAACGTATCTCAATATGAAATGAGTAAATGAACAAAAAGAGATAATTTTTACGAATTCGGGTTGAGACTGTCAAAAAAAAAACGCAAACGATTTTTGATAATCGAGACACGTGCGATAATTTGCAAAAAGGAATAATTGACGTCCGTATCGAGAAGATGTAAATATTTATAAAAAAACGCACATCTGTATCTTGTCTTGCACGATAAAATCGTAATTTTGACCAATCGCCTTTTCCATTCCCATTCGCATCCATTGCGAGTCCCTCGCCACTTGTATCGAGATGCTGGGGTCGCTCCGGTCGCTGATAGTAACCTTCGTCCCCCATGAGGAACAAATTAATCAAGTGCTACTGAGGAGAAGCGTTTCGGCAGTTCGAAGCCGCAAGCAGCTTTACAAAGAAATAAACACAAACTGTAGCGATTTACCGTAATTAGGATTATAGTTTACAGACGGCGACAACAAATATAAACGAGTTCTTTTTTTTCCCGAACGAGGGGATCGTAACGTCGAACATTACGATTGTTTTGCCAAAAGTCGAGTGTCACTGGTGATTCTTTGACTCGAGCTCCAGCCCGATTCGAATTTCTTACGTTATAAGAGTCGGCACTTGATTTTTCTACAGTGAAATTGCGTAATAACAATATTTTCTAAACAATATATCGCAAAATTGAATGCTTTGTAACGCGTGACAGCTCGAAGTGCACTTCGCCAGCTGCTCGCGCGAGAGCGGAGCCAGCGCAACAAGCGGTGAGTTTCGGTACTACGACGGAATACAACGCTCTGTTGGTAATGCAGAGATCTACCTTACCGGTCGCAGGTAACACAGTTTTTGCAAAAGTATCTCTTTTCTCTCAGCGTGGCGTGTGTGTGCGCGCGCGCGTGTGCATTGTATACCTGCCAAGTAAAATGTTATTCCAATGCGAATCTCCTTGTCGCCGTTTACAAGGGTTGTCTCTTCTGTCTTGTGTCCATGACGTTTAGTTGTATTCACCTTCGTGTTTCTCCTCGTTGACGCTTAATTTTTCCTCTCCCTCGGGTTTTTTTAATTCGAGAGAAACGGAACTTTTTGACTGTTGAGAAAATGCCGAAGAGGAAGAATCAAGCGTTGATCGACTCCGACAGTAGTGGAAGTGCATCAGATAGCGGATCGGACTTGGATAACGTAAGAATATAACCTTTACTCGATTGATGCATTGCACTATTTTCCGAAATCTCGTCGTGAAAATCGGTCATACGTCACTTATAATCAGCATTTTAGATTGTACGATTGTTTGTGAAATTGCGATTTCGCCGAAACGAATCCATCAACGATACATGCAATAAATTAATTTCACCTTTTTGGAGCATCTGGACTGTTTGATTTTTTCGTGCTCGTGTCATTTTTTAACCCTTTGGCAAAATAATTAAAATTTGTGAGATAAAAGGAATTTTGTTCAATCAGGATCTGTTGTCGCTTGCCAAGAAGAAAAAAGCAAAGTCTGATGGGCCTCAGCCCATGGAAGATAATGGAGTCGCGAGGAGAGAAAACAAACAAAATGATTCCGACACGTCTGACTCCGATGACGACTGGAATGCAAAAGCTGGGAAGACGAAGAAGAAAAAAATGCCGAACAAGCGAAACAAGAGGAAGGTGACAAGATCAAGCTCAGAGGACAGTGGAAGCGAGAAAGACTCTACCAAGACATCGGAGCCTGAAGAAGGTCGAGCTTTTATTTAGACTATTAAAAATAATGATAAATGTGGGAAAGTATAATTTTTTCATTCATGATTTCTATTCGTTAAACAGGTGAAGTCTCAGATTCGGATGGTAGTGTCTCGGAGTCCAGCCAGGAAGAATTCAATGATGGCTACGATGAGAATCTGATGGGCGACGCTGAGGATCAAGCTCGTCTGGCTCAGATGACAGAAAAGGAACGTGAACAGGAAATTTACAAGCGCATAGAGCAACGCGAAGTGAAGAAAACAAGATTCGAGATTGAGAAGAAATTACGTATGGCGAAGAAGCAAGAATTGCGAAAGCAGAAAGAATCGAAGAAGCGTGAAAAGGGAGCGAGCAGCGTGCCTTCGAGCGGTATAACGAGCAGCAGCGGTGCCAACGCTATTTCAAATGCGAGCTCGATGAGCAGCCTTCCAACGAGCGGGAGCAACACAGAGGAGAAGAAATTCGAGAGGGCACCGGATCCGAAGGAACGCAGCAAGGACCGTAAGAAAACGATCGAGGAGAAACAGGACAAGAAATTCCACGCGATGTCGTTGCTCAAGGCGCGAAGAGAGGAGAAACGCGAGCGCGAGGAAAAGGAGAAGCAAAGAATCGAGCAGCAGCAGCAACAATCCAAGGACATGGAGGAGGAAGAATTGGACGACGATCATAAATCGAGTAACAAGACGAAGTTGAAGGCATCGGATATTTATTCGGACGACAGTGGCTCGTCCGACAGCGGCGAGGAAGACGCCTCGGCCGCGAAGACGACGTCTCATCGCAGATCGTCATCCAGCTCGAGTCGCGATTCGGACTCCGAGGCTGACGACAACAAATCAGTGACGAGCAGCAGTGCCAAACAGAGCAAGCCGAAGAAACTCGTATTCGTCAACAACAAAGATGAACTGAACAAAGTTCGTTTATCGCGACACAAGATGGAACGTTTCGTTCATTTACCCTTCTTCGATCGAGTTGTCCAAGGCTGTTTCGTCAGAATCGGTATCGGCAACAACAACGGAAAACCAGTTTACCGCGTCGCTGAGATAAGCGGCGTCTGCGAGACTGGAAAAATTTATCAGCTGGGAAGTACGAGGACGAACAAAGGTCTGAGACTGCGCCACGGTGCTCAGGAACGCGTCTTCCGTCTGGAATTTGTATCAAATCAGGAATTCACTGAATCCGAGTTCTTCAAGTGGAAAGAAACTTGCGCTCTCCAGGGAATATCCATGCCAACCTTCGACGAGCTCGAGCAAAAGCTGAAGGACATCAAAGAGGCGATGGTCTACGAATTCAAGGAAGAAGACATCGAGAAGATCGTGCAGGAAAAAACGAGATTCAAACAAAATCCTTACAACTACGCGATGAAGAAGGCGCAGCTGATGAGAGAACGGGACGCTGCGAATTGTCGAGGCGACAACGACACGGCCAGGCGACTGAACCTCGAGTTGAGCGAACTCGAAGAGAGAGCCTCGGAGCTCGATAAAATGCGTACCGCCACGATATCCAGTATATCGTACATCAACGATCGAAATCGTAAGAAAAACGTCGAGGAGGCCGAGAAGGCTATAATGGAGGAGATCAAGGCCAACAAGGGAAAAGTCGCGGACGATCCTTTCACGAGACGCAGTACGAAACCTCGAATGGGCTTCAGAGCGGAGGAGACGCAAGCGAACGCTCCGCCAGTTCCGGAGAACAACGAGACAACCGGAAGTAACGCTGCCAGTGATACCGTAACTACCAACAGCAGCAACAAAGAAAATGGCCAAGAACCTAAGAAGAAACAGAGCACCGAAGACCTCTTCGATGCTCACGATTTTGACATCACGATAGACTTAGAAGTTCCAATCCCAAGTAAGTTTTTTTCAGCGAATATTTTCCTCTCTCACATTCTAATTTTCATAATTTTATTCTCAATTATTCTCTGTGACAGGTAATTCTGTGAATGTTTTGCCAAAACCTGTGAGCAATATAAAGGACACGGGGCCTCGAAGATCTCTGAACTTGGAAGATTACAAGAAGAAGCGAGGTCTAATCTAACGACTTTTCCTCAATAATCTTCGTATAATTACGTACCGCAGGAGATGCAAAGAGAGATACATTACTCGAAGTCAAATTGGATTTTTTTTCTCTTTGTCTCTATAAATCGAAATATTTGTATAGCGAAAAATCGCCGATCGAACGACGATGGCAAGAATTTTTTGCAAGCTCCCTTCTCAATCCATTATTTATAGTTGAGCTCGTTCCAAAAATCATGATTATGTTATTATCGTCTGTTTTCCATCATCACATTTTTTTAATTCAAGATACGACTCGATCTCTCTGACGAGCGATTTTCGATCTTCGAATGTTTTTCCCTTAGTTTTCAAGTATTAGACGAAAGGTTCGTTGCGTCTTGTTATAATTATAATTATGAATCATCATAGCCAAACTTGTTGAAAGTTCCTTTATCAGAATCAATGGCGAAAAAAAAATAAAGGATTGAATTCCGAAGACTAAGATTTGTGGCTGCACGTTTCATTTCATAAAAATTACGAATCTTCGGAAATTTTTCATTTCTCTAAGAACTTCGATTTTCCTGACTTGTACATAGTTCGGTAGTTCGCAAAATATAAAAAAAAAAAACAAAATGCTCAAGTTCAATGCGCGAGTTTCTCTGCGACGATTGACAAGTGAACAACCTTAGACGATGATAATACGCTCTTACGTTTTACTTCAATTAGGAATAGTGACAGAATTTGTAGTCTTTTTCTTTTAACTTACAAAGTATTTTGTAAAGGGAACAAGAAGACTTCGTTCCTCCGATTCCGATGTGAGCAACGTCACGAGAGTCTCGATCAAGATTTTAAAGTTTCAGAGAGTGAATATAATTTGATAAGAGCCTCGGGGATTACGTGTGGTGTGACTGTAGCTAGAGGTATGTTATTTTAAAAAAACGAGGCAAAATAATCGTGACGTCAGTTCAATGGTGACGAAGTATAAAAGTGTATTGTACAATGAAATTAGGATATTGTATAACGATAATCGATCAAAATGTCGATAAGAATGTAAATGCGTGAAATATTGGCACGAAATAATTGTACTTCATAATGACGTTTAAGATACATCAGAAATATTTGTTTCTTTTTAAGATTATTATTTTTTATCTCCAGGTAGGCTACTCCAATAAAGATTGAGCGAGAGAAATCGTATTTTTATTTTTAAATAGAAAAATTGCTGCTTTTAGTTCAGTGATGGACAACAAAATTTTAATTTTTAATTACGATAAGCGAGGAATGTACTCTCCTTCGATTAATGTTAAATTATCGTATAATTACGATCGGTACGCGCGATGTACATAAAATTAATAATGTCGACAATTTCTCACAACATTGCCAGAGGTTTGTACGATATTTGATCCACTCCGTAGATCGATATATCTAGAATCTAACCTACGGTACTCGCTTTTTTTATTTTCGTTTGTATATACATTACTTGATACACGATAGTTATACATAATACTAAAAACATTGGAAATGCGATAGCGTACGATCGAAACGACTGAAAACGACGAGTGAAATGTAATACAGTGTCATTAAAAGTCGCTGGGACTGGAAATTTCGATAATTGTTTTGATTCTCCCAAAAATCCTTGCATTTATTTCATACAAAGTCGCAATGTCATAAATTTAATTTTTTTCGTGCATCAAAAGTTGAAATTCGATTCGATCAACCGTCAAAAAAGACGCTCCGAATGAAAATTTTGATTATTCTAATTTTTTGGATTCTCTTGATAATTTCCTGCTCATTATCTCATAAATCTAATCGTGTTGACAAGCGTCTTTTTTTAACGGAAACGGTGTTCATATTCAAATGGTGACAATGTTGGTTAGATTATTTTGATAAAGCAATCAGAAAAGTAAAATTGATTCGTATTTCGTCCGCTAGATGGTCGGGGAGTAGAATTGGTACGAAATCTATATAATATCCATTGGGTGTGTATATAGAATGCACGCACACATACACCCTTGTTGTCGGGGCAGCAAGAGACCACAGGAGGAGCCTACTGCATGCCGCTGCCCATATAAGGCAATTTCCCCGCGTCCCGATCGTTGATTGGTCTTCCCCTCCCCTGATAAGTACGTGCCGGATACATGCGTCCTTGTCGTAAATGACTAATTTCGACAAAATCGGGCCGATTTTCTCAGAACATCTTGTCAAGATTCGGTTTTAAAGAGATAATACGATCGTTGATTACATCTCGAGCTACGGTTGTCTTTCCCGCAGGAAAATCTCGCTTCTTCATCATGTTCTTTTTCCTCGCAAAATTGAAACGAACTTGAACCTTCGATTATTGTCACATCGGTGCGTTCGGTTTATGAGGGAAAGAACAAGATTGCATTCATTGACTTTGAAAGAAGGATTCGTGAATATGCGGTCAGGATCATTTTTGAAAAATGCTGCATTTTCAATTTTTAGAAGAAAAACGATTTGTCATCGATTACCTTTCAAACGTACCCGAGAGGAAAGAAATATAGTAATGCAATCTGTTATATTTTTTGCTATGTAAGCAATCCGAGAAAAATGCAACCGTTCAGAGCTTCCACACCAATGTAAAATTGTAATTTTCCGAAAGTTCATTGAAAAATTTGCAGATTTTCTTATCAATTGCTGGTAACCGTAAAATTCCAGCAGCCAATCAAAAAAATTGGCGGGAAAAATGACAATTACGAAACAGATTTCAATTCCTATCGAAACTTATGATAAATTTTAAAATATTCAGTACACTATGAGTTCAAATAATTAAAGGTCGCAATTGGAGATGTTCGAAGTACCGATTAACGATCGAGATCATTGATTTGAGCAATGAGATTTATGAATCAAAAAATCCAAACGATGAAGTAAAAATTAGAGGGTGGGAAAGTCGCGATGCGCGCGCAAGAGGCGACGATAGCGCCAGTAAAGTACGCGCAAGCGTAGTGATGAACTTCGATTGCGCGCATGTTCCGTGACTGGAGGATCCTCCCTTCCCGTTTTGTCGGTGTCGTTGATGGTGTACGGCGGTTAGGAGTGATCACCGAAACCGTACCGTTGAAACTACTCAGAGATTCCCAGTTGTACCAAAGCCCCCCTCGGAGTATACGTGAAAAAGTGTCGGGTAGTGCGCTTGTTTACTCGATAAAAAAAAACTAAGAAACAAGTAATCCGTTATTAATACACGTCTGATTCCTCAAAAATGGTAAATATTTCAATCAAACGTGCATGCTGAGTGTGAAAAAAATAATCGAGAATAGCGCGTTCGGGCGACTCTTTTTTTTTCCTTCCGAACAACGTGTAAGACCGTCGAAAAGTTGAAAACGCCGCAGCGCACCGGTTCGCGATTTTCAAACTCTTTGATTCACGAGCGTGTGATATTGTGCGAAGTTTCAGTGACGCGCTGGTTCCTCTCTGTAACGTATCCTTCATCGTCCCCGTCCGTTCCGTGGGAACATCCATTGCGAGAAAACGTTAAATTTGACACCGATAAAACCGCGAGTCTGTTCACCGGTCTCCCCTCCCCGGTCAGTCGGCCCTTCCCTCTCCTCGCTCCGCGAGATTTTTGTCGCGATGCTAGATAGCGAAATAACGCATGAAACTTGTTTTTTTCTTTTCATTGCGCTTTTGTATCTTATCTCGCAATATTCCCCTTTCGATAAGCTCGCGTTCGAAATAATCGTGATCTTCGATTATTTTTTCCATTGTATCCCGGGATCGCGGAAAAGAGCTATACATCGTTACTTTGTGGTTATGGCGTGAGGCGGACGCGCCGGTCGGCCATTTCTGCTCCCCCGGCACTTTGCACCATCGCAGACGGAAACAATTTTCTGTTTCACCGAATCCTCGTTCTCTCTCTCTCGCTTTCCTCTCTCGCTCTCTCCCCTCTCGCTCTCTCCCCTCGGGCAGGTGAAATTAAACGAGAGACTGAGGAATTACGAATAATTTCGTTAATTCGGATCCGTCGAACGTACGAAAGTGGAAAACGCTTCGTTGCGCCGGCGTAGAATTCCCAGTGGTGGGGGACATCGGTCGCCATTTACGCTTGATCCGGCAATCACGATTTTCTCTATTTTGGAGAAAAAAAAGATTTTTTTTTTTTGACAATTGAGACGCAAACGCATCGAGGCTCGCATTGAAAATTGTCTTTTTCGATTCCTTCGTTATCAAGGATCGTAATCTCGAAACTTATGCTCGGCGCTACGTCCGCCCCTCCTTGTTTCTCGTCGCCGACTCCGTACGTGTTTCGTCCGACGATGACCGTTCCCGGAGTTTCCAGGAAGCGCCTCGACGATGAATCACTTCACTCCGGATACGCGGTGTACCTTATTGACAGATGTCTATAAAATGACTCGCCGCGAAAGAATTATAAAAAGAAAATTGCCCCGTAACGTGACTGAGCAATAAAATTAATCGGCGTCTCCACGTTGCGAATTTAAAAAATCGCACAAATAATATTTTTAACGAATCAAAGTAAATCTCAACACCAAATTATTTTACGCTTTATGCGTTTTGGATAAAAAAAATCGTTCCTGATTATTTTTGGACACCTAAATAAATAAAAATAAATCGCATAACGAGATTGAATTGCAATTTGAGTATGGACGCGCGGAAAATCGTTGGAGCGAACGATAAAAATAGAAATGCGAAAAACAAAATATAATGATTGGGGTAAAGACAGCTGCAGGAGACAAGTCTCTTTCTCTGGTGTTTCTACACTGGCTTTTGTCGAGGGGGGAGGGTCAACGACATCGTGGACCGACAGCCGCGTCGTGATGGGCGAGGGGGGAGACTCCCGGAGAGAGAAGCAGACAGAGTCAGCGAGTGAGACTCTAATGATCCACCGGTTCGTTTCTCGCGTAACTGTCGATGAGCGCATTACGCATTTTTACGTACGCGCAACGGTTGAGGATTGAAAAGAAAGAAACCGAAATATTATTTTACGCTCTGATAAAATTTATGACCAACGAAATGAAATTACGAGCGTAAAATCGATCGATCGTCGATTTTAAATCGAACTTACAGTTGGAGGAAAAATTGAAAATCTTTTTATTCGTATATTCGTAAATTGAGAGACTCCGATGAGTCATCCCTGTCGCGCGGCTCTCTGACCTTGGAAAGCTCTTGCAAAAACGCCCCAGAGGGAGCCGGCTCTCTGTCTCTCTTCCGTAGCTCCCGTATGTACAATGCAAACGCGCGCAACGTTATCCACCGCATGGACTCCGATGCTACGAAACGACCACGCGCGCCCTCATCCCCTCGCTCGCGCTGGAATAATATCGATTTCTCGCAGACCGGCCGGCATTTATTCTCTCCCACAGGAATAAAACACCCTGAACATATTTTTTTGAAAAATCGAATATCTCGGTTGCGAAAAAAAAATGTTATTCACAATTTTCTCAAATAAGAATTTTCCCTGCAGGTATTAAAATATTTTGCAAATATTTTTTAAAAAATGACATTTTGTAATATTTCTCTTTTTTTTAATTTTTTATACGTAGAATTAAATGAAAAAACGACCCTCTCGATATTTTCTCAAATACGCGTGACTCCAATCTCTATAGACAAGAAAATGGGCGAATAGTTCCAAAAATTATAAATATCACGTGAACGAGGAAGCAATCTCCCAGAAGCTGGCAAGAATTATTATTATTATTCTGCTACTCGAGCTTGGCGTAATATTCGAAAAAAATCACTACGTGCCAAGTGTTTCTAAAAAAAAATTATGAGATCGATGAAAATGAACGTCGATAGCTTGAAAATCGTTGAAAAATGTAAAATTTAAAAAAAGACACAATGGAATTTCAATTTTATTTTCGTGAGCCGGAAAATCGTTCCAAAAATTCGTCACAAATTCGAACTTGGCGTCATTTTGAAAAAAATGTGCCAAATGTACTAAAAAAAAATTGCTGATCGAATAAATTTTTAAAATAATGAGTAAAAAATTGCTAAGCAGATAAAAAGTCAAAATACCATAAAATCAATTTTTTTCCAATTTATGAAAATCTCTCAGCAAATGATAATATCCAGAGAATAATGAGGAAAAGGAAAATTGCTTTTTCATCGAAAGTAGCGAGAGATGTCTATGTCCGATGACGAAGTTAAGAGTCTTTTGCGTACGAGTAGCGGAATAGAGCTGGCTAAGAGACGTACGGAAATAAATGTCATCCCACGCGCGTACACGGTGCTAAAAGGGAACGCGACGGAATCGTTTCTAAAGTTGTCTTCGGGAGAGAGAGAGAGAGAGGGAGCGTTTTATCTTGTCTTATTGCGGACACGTGTCGGAACATACAGTTGGAAAGAGGAAAATCATTTCTTCTTGTCGGATAAAAAAATGTATTTTTTGATGTAACAAATTGTAGTGTGCAATTTTATTTATTTTTATCTTTTATTTTTCAGGCATCCGGTGTGACCGTGGCCGACGTTTGTAAGACGACGTACGAGGAAATAAAGAAGGACAAGAAGCATCGATACGTAATCTTCTACATCAAGGATGAGAAGCAGATCGACGTCGAGGTTATCGGGCCTCGCGATGCCATTTACGACGCCTTCCTCGAGGATCTCCAGAAGGGCGGAAGTGGCGAGTGCCGTTACGGCCTCTTCGACTTCGAGTACACTCATCAGTGTCAGGGCACCTCTGAGGTGAATTTTTTATTTAGTTGCAACTTTGTCAAGTTGATTTTATTGTTTTACAAAAATGATTTTATAAAAATTGACGAAATGAGTAATAAAAAAATCAATGACATTTTCAGGCTTCCAAGAAACAAAAATTGTTCCTGATGTCGTGGTGTCCGGACACGGCGAAAGTAAAGAAGAAGATGTTGTACTCTAGCTCGTTCGATGCTCTGAAGAAGTCGCTGGTTGGTGTGCAGAAGTACATACAGGCGACGGATCTGTCGGAGGCATCCGAGGAAGCGGTCGAGGAGAAGCTCCGAGCCACCGACAGGAATTAAATAAGGGAGGAGCGAGAGAAAAGCCTATTCCGGGAGATCGAGAGCCCCCACAGCAAAAGCAAACAAAATAAACAAGGAGAAACAAAAGCGACGATTATATTAATACGAAGAAGAGAAAAAAAAGCAGGCAAACACGCAGTCAAAGTGAGAAAGATGGCGAGAGCGTAAGAGTGTGTGAAAGCGAGAAAAAGAGTGAGAGAGAAAGAGAAGAAACGAGAGAACGAGAGAGAGAGAGCAAGAAGAAATTTCTCTTTGGAGAGAATAAAGGGCGCGAAAGAACGAAATTCAGAGACACAGAGCGAGAAAACGTTTTTTTTGTCACCTCGTCATCCCCATCGAAATCGAGACGTGCTTCCCGATCTTTCACCATCCTCGTCGAATCACCTCTCGATTTAATGCTTTTTCACACAAAATGGATTACAAATTCATCACTCGAACGAAGAAAAAAACAAATAAAAAAATGAAGTAAAAGAAACATCGTTTTTATCAATTTTTCACAGTCGCGAATCAAGAGAGTTTCTTTCCTCCCCTTATCTTCGCTCGGTACGAGACGAGAAAAAAAAAACTTCGAGGCAAGTTCCGTCAAAGGGGGGAGAAAAGGAATTTATTTCGCGAGTGGGTGCCGCAACCTTCGAATTGCCCTCTCAGCGAGTTGGAGCAGAAATTAATAAACGATGAAAAATGTCGATTGGGAATAAGCGTAAGATAAAAAAAAGAAAGAAACAAATAGTTAAGTGACAACCCTTTTTCATACTCCGAAAGTTGCGTGAAATCTCGTCTTTTATGATAATTATATTGTACTATTATTATTATTATTATTGTAATAAGGTAATAATAATTGTAAAACAACGGCAACAAGTTTACACAACCAAAACCGCAGTCAAGGAAATAAGAAAAGTGACGTGAGAAGAGGAAATGAGAAAAAAAAAGCATCGAGGATGATTGAACGATGAACAAAAATAATAAATAAACAAAAATCACTTTTGTCTCATGACGCACAGGGGTTGGATTTATTTCGCTCGTTCCACTCCCAATTTTTCACCGGAGCATCCAACATCATTATCCTAATAGTAACTTTAAAAAATTAACGAATAAATAATTTTTACTTAAATTCAACGAGTCTTAAAGTAACATTAGACACAAAATGAGATTTAAAAAATGCACAACATTTTTCACTTCGCTTTATAAGAAAAATCTTAATATCGATGGAAGTACGATGAGCAATTGAATTTTTGAGAATGATAAGCTGTTGCCACCGCCGATAAAGAGTGGATAACGTTGGGACATCGGATCTGCAATGGCAATTTTTTTAATTATTTTGTGAATGCTTTTTAAAAAGTTTCGAGGCTTTTCATTATTTAACGAGGACTTGAAGATTTTTTTAAATTGAATATTACGAAAATACAAAAAAAATTATAAAATTGTTAATATTATGAAATTTTTAATGGAAAATTCTCATGCACCAATATTTACCTATATTATTATCAGTAGCTGATTCCTCGAAAGTTTTTCCTCCGTTGTAATTTTCCTCTGGGTATGGCCCTGTGGAAAATACATCGATGAGAAAATCGAATTTTTATATTTTCATTTTTAATCGAATTATTTTTATTTCATATTTTCTCACCAGCTCCTTTCGTCGCGAATCTGACAATTCCCGAAGGTGCGCTCCATCCGAAATTATTCCTGGAGAGAACGAGAGCTTCGTAGTGCGTCGCTTCCCTCAGTCCAGTGAGATTGAAGGATTTCACGTGAAGAGGTCCGACCGCTTCGCTACCACTGGGTATGAATAATTTGTGCCAATCGCCAGACTGCGAAAAAAAATCGATTAAAAAAATTCTTCTATTTTTTAGCATTCGACGAAGCTGTACACCGTCTCGCTTACTGGATATTTCATAAATTGTGGATAATTCCGAAACCAGAATTGATATTCTATTATCGAGGTGTAGCTGTCTACTTCCCAGACGAAATAAAAAGCGTTCGGGCCAACGTTTTTGACACTCTTTATGAACGCCGGATTCGCAACGCCTGACAATTCTATCATCTTCTCCGTAATACCAAGGGCGTTCGATGCTCGGCACAGATAGTATCCATAGTCACGCTGCTTCACGTTTCTTATTATCAGGGTGTGAGTCTGGCCCGTCGAGTGCTTCACGATTCTCGAGTCGAAAGAGATTTTTTCGTTCATGAAATACCAGTCCACCTGATTTAGTAGATAACAATTAATTTTTATTAATTTTGACGTTTAAAAATGTAGAAAAACATAAGCGCATTATCGATTCGTAAATTGCAATCCTTCAAAATTTATTATAGTTTAAAATTTAATTGACGAGATAATTTATCGTTAACAATTTTCTTATCGAAGACAGAAAATGATAAAATTGCAATTTTTATCAAAATTCAAGAAAATTCTAACTTGAATGATTTTTAATTTAAAAATTTTTTAATTAGATTTACAATTCATTGATAGAAAAATAATTAAAAATTGAAAATAATTCATTATCGATTGGAAAATGATCAGAATTAAAAAAAGTTTATAATTCAATGTCAAAATCAACAAGATAATTCGTCAGTAATAATTTCCTTGAATAAAAAAATGTAACATTAATTACAAGAAATTGATCATGTGCAATTTCTCAAAATGCATAATTATTTTTACCTGAGGTTCAGGCCAGGCAGTGATTTCGCAATCAAGTTGAGTTCGCATCCTCGGCGAAGCGTGAACCCATCTCTTCCTCGTCTCGATCTCCGGTTTGTCTGTTTAACACCGAGACATTTCAATCGAAGGGTTAGATTGAAGCTAAAGACGTATACATATGTATACTGCGTACAAGGACAGGCTTATTGGAGCGCGAAATCTATTTCGTATTCACGTTGCTGTGCACGTGTTTTCTCTCATATTTCGAATTTGAATACGAAATTTGATAAATACAATTACAAGTTAAATTTATATCGGGAATCATGTGTTTACTTTAGCTTTCAATTAACCGAGGATTTTCTATGCAAAAGAACGATATGAGAACTCTCGTGAGCAAACTTTCTACATTGTCCATTTCAGAATGGATTTATATTTAACGTTTGTACTGGATATAATTATTATCCAGAATTCTTTTTAAATCGATTTCATTTTTTATCTTATCTCGGAATTGCTTGCTCAATCTAAAAGTGATAAATATTTTAAAAAATTATTTTTTAATTGTTTATTGATATTAGAACTTCAATATAAAATTGAAATTCATTAATGTAAATGAAAAAATTAAATATTATCAATTTATTTGTGCAAAATTACTTTTTTCATGGATTGTACTTTTAATTCTTTCTCAAGTAACTCTCGTTCAATGAGATTCAATGGTTAGGACTCTGAACAACAAATAAATACAATTGTACCGTGACGAAAAAATGAAGGAATTGTACGAACTCATTGATTTCCGGTTGACGATAATTGACTAATCTTGCCGAAACACCTACGCGAAATTCATTTTATCAGAGTCTGTGCGCAATTTAGCGATTTAATGCTTGTCCGACGTCTAGAAATGGACTCAATGTCATTTTAGAATTTAAAGGTGGAAAGAAGTTTGCTAGCGTTCTATTTATAAAATAAAATTGCAGAAGATTAAAAGTGTATTTAAAAAAAGGGCCAAATAGAAAATTATTAGAAATTAATAAAAATTATAGAAAACGAAAAGTATATAAAATTTCGTTTTTTTTTCAAAATTTCAATTAAAAAATTTAAAAAAAAATCCAAAATTATTTGGAATCTAAAAATATCAATTTGAATTAAAATTTTATAATTTTATAATGGACTCAATTTCATTTGGAAAAAAGTTTGCTACCGTTCTATTTATAAAATAAAATTGTGGAGAATTAAAAGTGCATTTTTAAAAAAAAGGTCAAACAGAAAATTATTAGAAATTAATAAAAATTGTATAACACAAAAAGTATGGAATTTTTTTTTTTCAAATTCAATTAAAAAATTTGAAGAGAAATCCAAAATAATTTGAAATCTAAAAATATCAATTTTAATCAAAATTTTATAATTTTCTAATGCTCTGTCCCGTTTTCGTTCCAGTTGCATTGCTCAAGAATTCTCGGATCTCAAAAGACAAAAAAAAAAAATTCGGAAATGTTAGAAGTTGAAATTTGAGAAGTGCGAGAAAGTACTAACGTCTAATTCGCAGCTCGATCGATGCCTCTGCCGGTTCGCCGATGCCGTTGATCGCGATGCACGTGTAACGACCCGCTAGCGTTCGATTCTCTGCGTGAAACCGCAATCGGGGCCTGTCGTCCAACAACTGTAGATCCATGTGCTGTTCACGGTACAAGGAACATAGAAAGAGTCACGTCATCTCTCGAATCCAAAAGTGAAGAGAAAAATCAAAAACCGGAAATAACGTACTCTCAATTGCCAAGATATCATCGGTACAGGATATCCATTCGCGAGGCAGGACATGTCGACTTCCTCTCCGAGATTCACCTCCAGCTCCCCGGATTCCGGTATAGTTTGAAGAATTCTTGGAGCATCTGACATTTTTAAGTAACAACTCCGTCAATATTATAAACATTAAACGTAAATAAAATAAAATAAAAATTAATACAGTAAAATGTGTATTAATTTTTCAATTAATATTTAATATTAATATTTAATATTTAATATTAATAATAATTTGATAATGTTTGAAAAATTTTAGGAGCACTTAAAATTTTTCAATAAAAATCTAGTCAAAATCATAAATATTAGAAATAAATTAAATAAACAAACGTATAAGAATAGTAAAAATGAGTAGAAAAATATATTTTCAATTAATATTTAATATTAGCAATAATTCGATAATGTTTGAAGAATTTTAGGAGCACTTAAAATTTTTCAATAAAAATCTAGTCAAAATCATAAATATTAAAAATAAATGAAATAAACAAACGTATAAGAATAGTAAAAATGAGTATAAAAATATACTGAAAAAAAATATGGCTTGACAAAAGACATAAATTAAATATAAGTAAGATCTGTAAGTTCTTTGTAAAAAACCTTTGAAGGTTGTGCAAATAAAACTAACTACTAATAAAAAATAAAAAATCTACTAAATCTACTAATTTTTCAATATTCAATAATGAAATTTTTTTAATTATTATTGTTTAAATTTACAAATGAATGGAAAATATCATTTCAAAAATATTTTTGACATAATTATGCATTTAAAGGATGAAAAAGTATAATAATGAGAATTGATGAGTTAAAATGCGATTGTGCATGGAGTGAATGGAGAAAGTTGAGTTTTGTCACTGACACTTGACACGTATAGCGTAAACTTGTGTGACGTGACCCCAGGGTGCGGGCCTCGAAGCTTGACAAACATACTGTCCCGTATCTTCCGATTGTACACGAGAAACTTCGAGGCTCCTGTTCTCATGCAACGTTATTCGATGAGGGGGAATGAGATCGGGATCGCCACTTCCAGCCACTTGTACACCATCTCGCCACCATTTCACCGTTGTTGGACCATCTGTCTCGTTTACAAAACAAACAATTTTCTCATTAACGGTGCGTTCGAAAAAAATTTCATTTATCTTCATTTTTTTTTATTCGAATCATATCTTCAATTTCGCAGATAATCAATAAAAAGGTCGTTACCGATACTTTCCACGTGACATGGCAAAAGCACCGTCTCGTTTTGAAACGTTTCGACTACTGTTGGAGCATTTTTGTATCCCCAATTTCCCTCAGGACGGACATCTGTAAATTAATTTCAAATTTAGATAAAATTTATAATAAATTAATTTAATAAAATAAAATAAAATAATTTGTAAATTAACTAACTATAAAATTTTTTTTAAAATAATTGTACGATAAAAAAAAAAGAAGAATTCAATAAAATCTAAAGAACGAACTGTGAGTTTAAAAAAATTACAACATAACAAAATCGATAAAGAAAAAAATCATACATTTAAAAAGTACAAATAATATAAAAATTAAGTCCCTCGTCATTTTTTTTAGAACAATTCCGCGACAATGAAAAAAAAGAGCACCGTGTAATAAAGTCGAGTTTTAAAGACTACGCCGAGGTAATTAAATCCGATAAGGGAACGCGAATATTTCTAGTAATTATTTCAGGGTAATCAGTGAGGAAATGAGGAAAAAAAAGCTCGGAGGGATGAAAGGGAGGAGAGAAAAAAGGTTGCTCCGATTGGCATCGTGGGTCGCGAGGTGAAAATGGCAAAAGGGATGGCGAACAACGTCTTGTGAAATAAGGGACAAAAAGAAGCGAGAAAATAAAGGGAGAGCGAAGAAAAGGTGAGCAACAATATAAGACCATTTACTGGTTCGAGTGTGTGCGTAGAATATTTTTTTTTCACGCAACGACGAGGAGCGTCGCGTGCGAGAAAGTATAAACCGAGCCTCGTTACGTACGGGAAAAAAGGAGCGAGGAGGAAAAAGAAAAAAAAAGCACAAAGACTGAAAATTGTCGGAGACCTCGAAAAAGCTACTGTGCCATTTTACACCCCGTTATGTTCATACTTTTTTTCCCAGGCCCTTTCCAATCTATCTCGGGAGCTTTCAAGCTCGCGTTTGCAATCTTAAAGCTTTTATTTCTTATTCTCTGGTGAAATGACGTCCGTCAGAGCTTACGATACGAGGCACGCAATGCGAATGACGCTTTCGCTGCTTTACTCATTCTTAGGCTATTTAACTCAAACTTTTAACTCAAATTGATTCAGGTCTCGCCGATATACGCAGGACAATTTTTTTTTAACGGTACAGGAGTTAATTACTTTCTTCAATCTGTTGCTACTGCAAAAACGTTCTTTGGTACAAATTTAATTTAAATTCGCTTGAAAGTTGATTAAAAATTGAAAAGTAAATAATTATTTTTCATGGTCATCGAGTAATTGATTTCAATGTATTTTATTTTTTTCTATTTATCTGAGAATATTGAATACAGTCATCATACAATTTTAATAAATTGTGATAGATTATGAAATTCCGTGAATCAGAATAAGGAAAGAAAAGTACGATTGAGGAAAATACGTGTGGTTCATTTGACAACTTGGAAAGAACAAACTTTGAATGTTTTTATTAATAACGACGGTTGCTAGGAGAAAATACATTTTGACATTTCAATATAAAGATATAACATTCTTTTTTCTAACAAATTTCAATTGAATTAAAAATTTAAAAATGAATTCTCACTTAGATTGAATGCATACTGAAATCGTGATTAATATTATTTATTTCTATTTGTCTGACAATATTGAATACAGTCATCATACAATTTTAATAAAATTCAATTGAATTAAAAATTTAAAAATGAATTCTTATTTAATTGAGTGTCAAGTTTATGAAAGGTCGTCATGAATACGTTCATAGGAAGTTTGAATCGAATCTTCTTTTCCTTTTTTTCGCTGCACTTGTTACTCGATTTCGTCTTCATGATTTATTTAGGCCTGATCACTCTTCACTCACAAGTGATACATTTTCCGATTTAAATTACGCATGCTCGAAATGACATCACAACCGTGCTGTAGGTTTAAATACTAATCAGCAAACAATTAAAATATTACAAAAAAAGCTTTCGAATTGACTTTTTTATGTTTGACGACAGGTACTGATGAATTTTTGACTTTTTATCTTGGAATAAAATAAAATAAAATCGAGATTATTTATAATTAATCTCGATTTTATTTTTTTATATTTGTATTATTTTTATTTTTGTATTATATTTATAATCCCGATTAATACGATAAATAATTATCGTAAAGATCGAATATTTAGCAAGCCGGTGAATTGTAAATAAAATGATAAATATAAACAAATTTTTTAAATAAAATAAATTTTTACAAAGCCTCGAAATTTGTTTATACTCAAAGTAAACAAATTTCAGTCAAAATATATAAAATCACGAATCAATATCGTGCTTAAATTTGCAAATTTGTAGATCGATAACTCTGCACAATTTTTACACTTTCTGGATCATGACATCAGTCACTGACATTTATAAAAATAATTAATCCTCAAAATCACTCGATAAACAAATTCCCACGTTATATCTTACCGAAAATAAAAAACAAACTGAATAAAATGCACTGTCTGAACATCGTGAATCGCGACGACTAAAATCGATAAAAAATTGTATAAGAATGAAAAAAAAAAAGGTAAACGACACCGCGATCGAGATGATCGCCGACGTGTGCGAATGCGACGACTTTTCACAACACACTGATCTGACACTCTCAACATGAGAGCAGAAGCCTGACAAACCGCAAGTTACAAACACGATTTCGTCTCTCCTTTTTTCCCGCCAGCTTCTCTCTTCTCTTCGTCATTTTTATTCGTCTCTCTCTCTCTCTCTTCTTCTGACTCGATCTCCTCTCCTCACCCCTTGGCCTAATACACACGCAATTACGAACCGTTTCGTCCAATGCGACTGAATCCGTGGCTCTCACACTCTCAGCGAGTCCACCTCGAAATTGGTATGATCTAATAACAAGAAGAAAAAAGAGTCATCCAGCTTAATCGAGTTAAATCATCGAAAAAATTCTTGCTCATCTTTAAAAAAAAATCAATTTCAATCTCTCGTGATTATTTGATAATTTTTTTACAATAAAATAATAAAAAAAAGTCGAAGCTGCAAGCTCACAAATTAATAAATTTTCAATTTTAATTAATTATATTGATATTAATGTTATTTATAATGATATTTTTGAAAAGAATTTGAATATTTTTATGATCGATTTTTGTCGATGATTTATAGTTTTAGGTGAGGGGAAATAAAATTTGATTGGTTGAGAATCTCTGGGGTTGGTCCAGCAAACAGAGTGAGAATGAGAGAGAGAGAGAAAGAGGGAGGGAAAAGGGAGATTTGTTCCCTGGGCTTAAATCGTGTGGTGTGTTATGTGCATTGGCATTCACAAGGGAGCTCGCGATGACAGTGGCCACACAATGCCGCAAACACTGCCAGAAGGCATTCTTCTATAATTTGTTCAATTTACGCACCGACACGAACTTGCTCAGCCATTTTCGAGTGACCATTCATCCAGTTATTCACGCATTCAATAACTTTTTATCCAATCTTGAATTTGACAATTTGTACACGTCTCTTTTAACCATAATCTTCACTGAACAACAATTCTGAAAACAAAAATTTTCGCGGATTTTAAATTTTTTAATAATTTTTAATAAAAGTTTGATCAATTAC
This sequence comes from Cremastinae sp. B BG-2022a, assembly GCA_030522605.1. NCBI lineage: Eukaryota > Metazoa > Arthropoda > Insecta > Hymenoptera > Ichneumonidae > Cremastinae sp. B BG-2022a. The sequence continues at coordinate 37,861 of JAPYYX010000830.1, forward strand.
GTTAAACAAATTTTCTAATTTGTTTTTATGACCATTCATCCAGTTATTCACGCATTCAATAACTTTTTATCCAATCTTGAATTTGACAATTTGTACACGTCTCTTTTAACCATAATCTTCACTGAACATTTATGTTCACGAAAAAAGATTTTTCAAATAATTCTACAGAGGAAACAATCTGAAAACAAAAATTTTCGAGGATTTTAAATTTTTTAATAATTTTTAATAAAATCGATCAATTACGTTAAACAAATTTTTAAATTTATTTTTATATCATTTTGTAGGATTGGATGTGAAAATCGTATGGTGTCGAATGTTTAATATAATGGTAATCAATATTTGTAATAAGGAGAAACTTTGAAGTGTATTTTTCTCTTTTTTATCGGAATATATAACAGAAAAATATTATTGAATATAAAGGAATACAGTCAGAATGAGTGTTATAATTTCATGTCCACCTTTTAATGAAAAATAAAAAAAAGTAAAAACCCTCAGGGGTTATAAAATTTTCTTTCACTCCCAGATAATCTTTCGTCTTAAAAAAAAGAACACATGAGTATATAGACATAGAACTGCATACGGATGCATAGATTCAATTAGTGCTCGACTGGCAGAGATTTTCTAGAGCGAACTCTACGTCGAATCGAAAAAAAATATGATTTCATAATTCTCTGTGATATCGAAGATGATTTTTAATAACTTAAGATGAAGTGGATAATATTCTGCGAAAAAAAACATGTAAAAACTATTTTCAAAGTCTTCCAGGATTATGAAATTATTCATGATGGAATTGCAGAAAAGAACTTTTTTGAATTCTTCAGTGAATTCCAATTTTCATTTTCTTATTAATTATATTAATGGGCCATTTTCTGATTAAATTATATAATTTTGATATTTAATTTACATATCCAGTTATCATGTTGAATTGGAAAAATTTTCTCAATTATGATAATGAAATATTAAAATCTGAATTCCAATAATTTTATTCAGTATAAGTAATTACATACAAAATAATTTAGTAAAAAGGTAAAAATCTCTCATACACTTACTGTAATTACATTATTTATTCAATACTTATTTGAGATTTTGGTACATATTTCCAAATTAATATTCACATAATAATAAAAAAATTGACATAAATATAAAAATTTATTAAAAAATAACAAATGACTAAATTAATTAAGGTTACCAAATTACTCTCAAATAAATTCTCAAAATGATACAATTCATTATTTATTCGATGATACTTAGAATTTATTCAATACTTATTTGGGATTTTGAAGGTACATATTTTCAAATTAATAATCACATAATAATAAAAAGATTGACATAAATATAAAATATTAATTAAAAAATAGCAAATGACTAAATTAATTGAGGTTACCAAATTACTCTCAATTAAATTCTCCAAAAAATTCATTATTTATTCGATGATACTTAGAAATTTTGAAATTACATATTTCTGGAATAGCCCGTAGATAAGTACGTCTGTACGTACACGGATGATCTCGGATAATCAAGTCCACCGAGCTCAGGGCAGACGTATTTATATATCCATGGGTAAGATACATGAAAAGGGCAGAGGATTAAAGTTTAATGAAAAATAATGAAAGGGGCGCACGAGCAATGGTGAAGGAAAGAAGAAAGGAGAGAATCTCTAGCGTGACGCCGGATGCATTGTGCTGTATATGCGAGGCTCTATGTGCTCCTCCGTCGCCGTTGATACATCAGAGAGAGTGAAATATGCCATAAGCAACGTTTAATTGATACTAATTAATTCAAGTAGTGCCGGACAGTCGCTCAATTCCTTAGAAAGCCTGGTCCAAGATTCTCTCCCCCTTTTTTCCCAATTTTTTTGTCCTCCATCAGCGAATTGGACGTCCTAGACTCGCGGAACGTCTCTCGCAATTCACTCGAATTACTGGTCGTTCACCCACGTCGAAACCCGATGGGAAAATTTTAGTTTCGGAATTACGAAGAAAAAAATTAGAGCTTTTTTTAAAAAATTATAATAAAAATTACAATTATAAATTATAATAAAAATTAAAATTATAAAATATAATAAAAATTATAATTATAAATTATAATAAAAATTATAATTATAAATTATAATAAAAATTATAAATTATAATAAAAATTATAATTACAAATTATAATAAAAATTAAAATTATAATTGTTCAACTGTTTTTTTGTATTATTTTTTTTATTATGAAAAGCTCTTCTTTTTTTGTTTGGAGCTTAAATGTGAATTATATAAAGTATATTTAGAGGTGTACATTCTCGCGGAAAATAAAAAGCGAAAGAAACGAGGATGATGTTGACTCTGGTTTGAAATAGCGCCGGGGCTCAAAGGAGAAAAAAGAAACTGAGCCACCTCTTGAGCTTTTCTCCTTTCAGCGTATCCCATTTTTCACAATTTCCTTGAAATATCGGTCTCGTTTCGGTAGGTCGAGAGTCCAGTTCCGAAAATTGTGGCTTTTGTATAAAAAATGGGAGAAAAAGTTTATGAAAAAATATCACTCGGGAGAGACGGTTTTATTCTAAATGACGATTATATTGATATAATTTGTTCAAATCGTTTCGATTATTTTGAATGAGTATTTTACAAAGTCGTTGAGATGTCGTACCGAGTTATATGAATTTAATAAAAATTCGAGTGATCAATAAAACAGCTTTCGAATCGCGATAACTTTTAAAAATTTCATTTTCAATTCGATTTTTGAATTTGTTTTAAAAATTATTGAAAAATGTAAATCTTGTGATATTCCGTTAAATTTCCTTTGTCCGTTACTGAAAAATTTCCGAAAATTCGTGACCAGTCAAGGGTGAAAATTTTTTTTTCAAATTTGCAAAATTTTCGATCATCACATTCAGACGGCAGTCGAGGTCTTCACTTCATTGCAAACGGTTGGGTACGTGCGAACTAATTTTTGTGTTCGGAAAAAGCGTACATTAGTACTCGCGAAGTGAGGACGATAAAAAACGCAGATATATGGATTCTTTTAAGGTAATTCGAACATTCATTGCTTAAATTAAAAATTATAATTTGATAAAAATTCGAGTGATCAATAAAACAGCTTTCAAATCGCGATAACTTTTAAAAATTTCATTTTCAATTCGATTTTTGAATTTGTTTTAAAAATTATTGAAAAATGTAAATCTTGTGATATTCCGTTAAATTTC
>JAPYYX010000832.1:0-59148 GCA_030522605.1 Cremastinae sp. B BG-2022a
TTGCTTAAAATAACACCAAATGAAGTTAACCTAATGATTAAAAACTATGAAAAATAATTTGAAGGCTTAAGGGGGCCGTCGTGCCCCGGTCTCCCCTATAGTTATATGACACACGACCCGAATGATGGAAAAAAAATTACGAACTATTTTTCAAAATTGAAACTACAACCCTTTACAGTTTCAATTAGCTCTTGAGTTTCTAGTCCCTTAATTCAAAATAGTATATATGAAAAATCCAAGAATCAAAAAGTGTTAGTATAGCTGTAAAGAACATATTGACTAGACGTTGCAAACTGGTAAACAGGATAAAATGATTTGCATTCATTTTCCAAAATTGGATCTACAGCGCTTTAAAGTCACAACTAGATTTCGAATTTCTGGTTCCTTTCTAATTTCTAATTAAAAATAACAAAATAACACAAACAGTATACAAAGGAGCGAAAATTGATAGCTGCAAAAAATATTGATAAAGGAGGCGTCGCAGTGAGGTAAAGAGGGTGAGATGATTCGCATTCACCGCAAAGACAAACCTGTCTGATCCAATGAGGATTATATGAGAATCATAATGGGATGAGGTTTCACGGTGAATTGAGGTCGGAGCATATAAAGTTTTAAAAAGGCAGGCGTGCACCGTCCCGAGCGGTGAGTTGTACCCTTCATCCTGGAGACACGTACATATTAAGCCGAGTGAAAAAAAGGAGGCACGGGGCCAGCCCGAGGGAGAGACACATATTGTGTTGGATTAAATTAAGCGTTAGGGTGGTCCAGGCAGCCTCCTATTATTCTGCGTACGCAAGAAACTTGTGTGCCAAGTGAGTCGTGCTTCGGAAGGGACGAAGGGCTGAAAATTCGGGGCTATATACCGTCGGACTTGGGCTCCTACACCAGAGAGATCTCTTCGAGGGGAAAGCATTTCCAATATTATTTTGTCATGTGACCCGTGTCACCTGCTCTATCCTGGCACACGTTTTTTTCCCTCTCCATCACCGCTCTTCTCTCATATTTATTTTTCTCTTTTATCCTATTGTACTTGTTCTACATATTTTATTTCATTTCATAATTTTGCTTTCACTTATTCATAATTTAAATTTTCTTTTCTTAAAGATCTACATAAACGTATATTATCATCTTGTTTATGATTGACTGCGTTTTCACCTTATTTATTATCATTTTTAATGAAACGTTTTAACTATAATTGGTAAATTAAAATTAATAATTATAATTATTATTCATTTTAATACGGAAATGTAAATTATGCCAAAAGTGTGAATATTTCTGGTGAAAATAAATTGACAGAATTTGTTGGACCAACACTGGTTCATCGAGGTTGTACGGTCACGTGGCGAAGAGTGTCGACACGTGCTCGGCTGCACTCCGATCTATGCGTGCGGTAATAATAAATGTGGATGTAATATGTTTACACCGCAAGCCGAGAGAGTTCAACTGTGCTCAGAGGTCGACTCCTTTTCGAATGGTGCAAACAGTATCTAATGGTTAAATATCGATAACCGCACACGGGCTGCACTAGATGGAACTCGAGAGTCGAGTGCGCAAACTTTGACGAGGGCTTTTTCTGGGCCACTCCGGTCACGTGTCGCGTTACAATCCAATCTTTTTCGAACGAAAACTCGGACAATATGTTGCTCCACGTGACTCGACAATACCGTTCAAATGTTTTCTCCAAAAGTTCACTCAAGACGAGCATTAAAAGTCAATTCAATTGTTTAAGAAATGCGGTACAGGTTGTTTCAAGAGATTTTCAAATTTTCGGAGATGCTAAAAGTGATTCAATAAAGCAGTCCAAAATTTTCAGCCAATATGAGAAATTGAAAAACAGTAAAAATCAATCTCTAATGTTTAATTTAACAAGAATTGCGTGACTGAAAATTTTTATTTTTTTCTTAATCAGAATTCATATTGAAAATTGAATAAGACATGAATAATAATTAGTTCAATTATCATTATTTAATTATAATTAATTATATTAATTAATTATAATTAATTATAATTATAATTAAATAATGATTAATAAATAATAAATATAATAAAAAAAATATCTTTCTACTCTATTCTATTATTATTATTTAATCATAATTATAATTTAATATAATTTATTATAATTAATTTCTTAAAAAATTTTAACAGGAGAATATTTTTGTATTATTCATAATAAAGGCAGCGTATGAACGACCTTCCACCGATGCTGATACGTGATATTATTTTGCTATACGTGTATATGTATAAGGAAAGAGAAAGGGCGTAAATTAATAATACATGAGTGACTATTCTTAAAGTATACGAGTTATATATAATATAATACAAGCCATATACATACTGCGATAAACCATTAGAAATAAACTTTTGACACTTGCAGAACCGCGACGAATCACTTTTATAGCTGGCTCCCCACAAAATCCGATCATAATTCAGACTTCGCAGCCTTCACCGTACCAAAATATACCATACATATACACGCATATATATTTTACTTTATATCCATAGTCCTATGTACGTAAGTCTCTGTAATTGTTTATCACGAGTATTTCCGTAATGCAAGTATCAGCGACGTGTCAGTCAACAATTGCGAAAAGAATATGCGGAGTGAAAAAATTATTTTCAAACCTTTTCTCACGTATGATGGAAAAATAAATTTTAATTAAAAATTCATATTCATGTGTCCATGTACGTAGATTTATGTAATAATTTACATTAACAAGTATTTTTGTAATACAAGTACCAAAAACCTCTCGCTCAATATTTTCTAAAATATTATGGAAAATAAATTGTTATAAATAAAAAAAAAGTTAAAATTGAATTGTTGTTGATGTTTTTTTTAAGTAAGCATGTATTCTAAAATTTTGATGACTTTTTCAAAACAGGTCGTATAACTTTACCTTATATGACTGGATCGAAGTGCAGTATCTCCCTCCTCGACGTATAAGTTACAGGGAAGATTTTTCAACAAAGAGATTCGACTTGCTTTCCCTGAATGAAGGACTGATGTCAGGTTACGCGGGCCTGCGTCATCGCTCTTTACGTCGACACGCTGAAATGATCGACAAAATAAAATTTATTTTTCAACATTTTGGCTTGCTTTTTTCTTTTCTTCTCAAAAAGACCAAAATCAATATATTCATTTAGCTACAAAGATTAGTCAAGAATAGGACTAATTAAATAATTTCAAATTATGAACATTAATGTTTTTATCTAACACTCATATATTTCATTTCATTATTTCATTAGCATTGATTATAATTATAATTATTATATAAAGTATTCCTTAAAACAATTTTTTGAATATAAGATAAAATCATATTTTAGAATAAAAATTTAAAAAAAAATTTGAGTATTAATTATAAAGCAAAAATTTGAGTATTAATTATAAATAATACTTCAAATTGATACCCAAAAATATGATTTTATCTTATATTTAAAAAATTATTTTAAGGAAAACTTTAATAATTATTAATCAATTATTACAAAGAGAAAAAATTAATATTAAAATGATAGATCGCAATGTCCGATGCGTGTGGGGAAAGCAAGCTGGTGACACTGGATAGAAAAAATGTTGCTTGGATGAAAAGAGTGGGTGCAACTATAAGGACGATGAGAGTGTGGCTTATTTGGCCACATACGCGTCTATATGTATGCATGTATGTACATATATTTATAATAAAGAGAGAGGGTCCTACAGCGATAATACTCGGATGATAATCGCGATATTAATATCGCATTGGGAAGCGCGCACATGCGTGCAACGATCCATTGGTCACGGTGGAACACTTGCTCTTGCTTTTTTCGTCATGCATCCCTCCGTTTCTCCTCTACATCATCCTTTTCTCTCAAGTTCGTCTCGTCGTCTCTTGAATGCACCCTGATTTTCTCGACTCCCTCTCGTACCCCGTCCGAGGGGGCATAATAACCGGGAGAGGAGAGAGAGAGAGAAAAATAATACTCAAAAAAACGTGTTACCCGAGTGATCGAAAATTTTGTGTTACATTCTACCGGCACCACGAACCAACTGCAGGGACAGCATGTGCAAATATAAAAAATACAAGTGTTGCTACCGGGGAAGAGTTTTTTTAGTCAAATCGCGGGAAGAAAAATTACGTGTCGTTAATAATGATTTGTTATTGTGCTTGAAAGGAAAATGAAGTCGGATTTTCATCATTTAGAACTTTTAATTTAATTTATTTAAATAAGGGTGGACTTTGGGATTTAACTCCTGTTTTGAGATTTCTCGTAGTTTTTTAATTTCAGCTGACGAATTGAAAAATGAAAATTGCTTAAAGTATATCCCTTGTAAAAAAGCTCCGACTCTGAAAATGTGTCAGGAAGAATTGCAGAATATGCGGAAGAAAATATTTTATTGTAATACTTTGTAATCAACATTTATTTGACATAAATTATTGTTATATTTGAATAAATCCAATTATAATCAAATTTAAACCGTATATCGATAAAATTTTTTTATTTTTCTGCATTCCTTCAGTATTTCGAGTTTTTCTCAAAGTGCACATTTCTGAATTAAAATAATTTTTCGTATCTTCCTCATTTTCATAAAAAAAAGCTTAAAAATTTAATTCCTATTTTTCAAAAATTTCAATACTCGAGACAGAAAGACTGTAAAATATTTCACAACTGCTTTTGATGTATAGGAACATGATTATGACTTTCTCGTGATGATGAGGAAAAAGTCGTAAGAAGGATGACCAGTTAAATTTTGAGAAGTCTTGCGGGTAGTTATAGGGAAAAGAGGGGTGAGTTTTCGAAGGAGACTCGTGCCTATAGCTTTTCGTACATAGGTACGAAATAAGGAAAAGTGGATGGGTGCACAGAGTGATTCGCTACGACCGAAAGGGGCTACCCTGTAGCCCACCCTCCTCCATTTAGACGATCGTACGAGCAAGTGAGGGGGGCTCGGGTGCGGCTTGTGAACACTCGTGTTATTCCCTGGTCTGACACCATCCCGGCAATGAATCACGTCGACTCGTGGTGTACCATGAAAAAACGAGGAATGAAGACGAACGAACCGAGATGCGAAGCAAAGAGATAAATGAAAACTATTCAACGTGTTCATCGTGGCAGAGAACATTTTCAAAATTTGGATCCAACAATATCATTCCTAATTTTACCTAAGCATCACGACAAATATAGAAAATTATTATATTTTACTTGGCTAATCGTTTGCTGAATGTTATTTTTATTTTTTTGTTGTTATCGAAAATGTATATTTATCGAGTAAACTTTTTTTTAAATGAGTTATAACAAAACACGTTATGAAGTAAGAGACTGAATAAAAATAAAAAATAATATTCACATTTCATTTTCTTGATAATTACGTGTAAAAATTATATGCCTTCATAAATATTATCAACATTATAAATATTTTTCATGTTCATCATGAAATGATTGACCTAATTCTTTTCTATCTATTAATAAAATTATAATTTATTGAGAGGGGGGGGGGGCAAAATGGGGTACTTAAGAAAAATTTCCGATTTCAAGGGTTTAAATATACTGTATCTTTTGTTTTTTAATCACAATTAAAGGAAAGAAACAAAATTTTCATGAAACAAAAAATTTTTTACCGGTCAAAATGGGGTACCTCTCTAAAAAGTATGAAATTTTTTTTTTTCATAATTTGTTAAGTTATTATTAGCTTTGACATCTTATTTCAAGTAATTAATTGATGACTTATATTCATTTTTGTTTAAATGTGTTTCATTACCAAAGAAAATGGTCTTTTTCGATCTGCTATGTTGATTGATTTTTAGAGCTTTAATTTTTGTTTAAATGTGTTCTTAAATCATCAAACATAATGTTTTTAGCAAAAAAAGGCGATTTGATATTAAATTTATCAAATTTTGAAATATTTTAAATTTTCACCAAACTTTTGGGGTACCCCATTTTGCACCCCCCACCTTACAACAATTTTAATATTTATTATTTCAAGAAAAATAATAATAATGCATATTAAAAGCTAAACATCATATTGAACTTAAAATTGTGTCTTCGAGTTTGAATTTTGAATCTTGAAAAGGCATTAAATTGAATTGTTGAATTGTTATCTGTGTTATCTATGTAATAATAAAATATACAATAAAAATCAATATTCATCGAAAAAAATGAACTAAACTTGTAACAAAAGGTTGAGGTACATTTTTATGAAGTTTTTTGTCAAGATGATAAAAAATAAAGTGCTGTGTTTAGGCAATCGATTTCGTGAGGCAAACACACGTGACGTTTTATGATAAGATCATGCGCAAGTGGAATATACGGGGGGTGAGGTGGATTAATCTGAGCGTAAATCCGCGCAAATCAGATAAGAAGCGGTCGAAGGAAGAAAAAAGAAATGTTGACAATCTACGTTTGTCGATCTCGTCGATCGGGAAAAGGGCGAGAAAGAATGAAGCACTTAATTTGCTAATCAAGCGTTGATTCAGATACACCTTTTGCCCTGACAAAGGGGGGGGTGGCGGGGAGGGAGAGAGCGATCGAAAAAAATCCTGACGACAGTTTTGCCAGACCATCAAGTCCTACAGAAGCTCTATTATGATATCTCGATGGGCCTCGTGCTTACGTTCATACGCAGCTGAGCCAAACAATGTCTTTTCACATGAGGCTTTTATAGCCCCATCCTGGCTGAACTCAGCCTCCACTCACGAGAGTTTCGTAACCTGGCCACTATTTTCCATTTTCGTGCATGTCACGTTAACTTGTGTGACGTTATAATGTCCTTGAACTGGCCAGTCGAAAAATCATTTTTTTAGAGAAACAATTCTGGTTGCAGTCGAATAAAACATGTTCTATGATTATTTTTTCATTAATTAACCCATTAGGGACCGGAGAGGATAAATTTGGACACAATGTTCATGCGCTTTTTTCGCGCATCGTTGGTCTCAGAAAAAATTCTTGAAATATCATGTCCGACGAAAAATTTTGTCCCCTTTCAAAATCCGCCCTTAGAATTCATCTAGCGTTAACGGTTCAAAAGTTTTTTCGCAAAAAAACGCGTTTTTTTCCGTACAAAAATTTATTTTAAATAAATATCTATATAAATAAATTCTAAGGGCGGATTCTGAAAGGGGACAAAATTTTACATCGGACATGGTATTTCAAGATTTTTTTCTGAGACCAATGATGTGCGAAAAAAGCGCATGAACATTGTGTCCAAATTTGTCCTCTCCGGTCCTCAATGAGTTTTAATTTCTCAAAATCTGATTACGTGATAAATAAGTTATGCAACACATTTTTTATAAATGTGTTAGCTTTTATAATTTAAACAAATTTTTCAATTAAATATATCAGATATCGACGGTAGTGGTCGAAAGGAAAGATGCAAAATGGATCAGCAAGATAAATTTTGAACATAATAAAAAATTAGATAAATAATTCTGTGTATAGAATTTTTTTACAAAGAAATACATGAATCCAATAAATTTATTTAAATATTAATAATTAAGTCCATGTAAGAAAAAATATTATATTATGAACAAACAAAATAATTTCATATTTAAATAAAATTTTATAAATAATATTCCAATTTTTGTTTCTTATTCCGAGAACCATAACTTCATTCTGAAATGTTGGAAAATGTGTGATTTTTAAATAATAGAATGTCCTTTCGAGAATTGTTATTCACTTCCTGAATTCAAACCATTTATGACAATGGTATATACAGTTATTCATAAACTATAAAAATTTTGCAGGTAATCTCTCAATTTTGACGATCACAATTCGAAATATCTGAAAATACCGAATTCAGACTTGCTCTGATACAAAATGACATTTTTTTCATTCTCGTCATCGTAAAATTTGTTTTGTTTAAAAAAAATAATAACAAACACCATTGAATCTACTGCTCCAATTTTTTTCATTGCCACCAGCAAAACGAACGAGGTATATGGTAATAAGAAAGAGACTGAGAGGGACCAGTTAGTCGCGCCTGCTCTGCATTCCCTCGAATATATTACCGCAGGTACTTGGATTTTCTCAATGTCTGTGAAAATACGGACTTAATAGTATACCATTAGGGGTATTAAAACTTAAGCCGCCCAGTGTATGTACAGTCAATTTGGTATAGGGTCACGCGTCTCGTCTACCAGGCGACGGGAGCAAGGCAATCGCGATGCCAAAACCGAAAACAATGAGTTTGTCTGGGATCCCATTTTCTGGCGCCGTATCGAGGCAAAATCGCATTGTCGTGGCCCGACGTCGAGACAACTTCGGCTCTTGACAGTTAAGTACGTAGCGCCCATTTATAATCTAATGCTTTCAAATTTCTTACAATGGAATGAAAAAAAAATCTTTTTTTTTCATTATTTAGAATTATTAATATTCTTACTACCCCAAGATTTTTATTACTGTCAATACCAGTTTGATTAATTGTCAACAGGTAATAACATTATTTTTTGAGCCTCGGTATAAGTTTATTACGCGGTCACGTAAATGCTTAGAAATTAATTTTTTATTTTTTTGAAACTATTTTCTTATAAATTTGTATTTATTCAAAGTTGATTGGCTTAAGATTATTTATTTATTTTTTGTGGAACTTCAAGTGACGTACAGCAAAAGAATGAAGATCAGAGAGATGCATAAAGTGATTATTTTTCCTAAAATTTAATGTTATTATATTTAATTCTATTATATTTTTCATCATAATATTATTATATTTATACTATTTTGAAGCAATAAAGTATAAATAAAATGAAACTCATTTGAAACTTATGTGATTTTCATTCATTTAGTTATATGTATTCTCAACGAAAGTGAAGAAAATCATTATTTTTCATCCAGAGTTGCAGCCTGTTTTGAAAATCTCACGAAATAGATTCATCAAAATCGAAATAACGTTTTTCAAAAATGGTTGCCACAGTTCATTTTCACTCTCTTTTATGTTAATTTTTTTCAAAAAATAGTTTCGCAAAAAATCAATTTTTATGTTAGGAATATCACTCTCTAATGAATATCGTCACTCTTTAATGAATAATTTATATTATATTATATTATAAACTTCTTTGTGTTTTGAATTCAGTCATTTTTAAAATTTTAACAATAAATTGTATAAAATAGAATTTTCGCAAATAGGAAGCACCGGACCGTGTTTCAAGCTCTATCATCCGAATCGAGACGATTATCATTGAACATTTGTTAATGATGGATAATTTACGCTTCTAATTTGCTGAATACGAAATCCATTTGCAAATATTTCTTAATCGAAAGTTTGTACACACGGCAGTACGGATGATTGCGTTAATACAAATGCGTTAAGTCATCTCTTGTGCTCTTCCTTCCTTCTATTTCACACAATTTTCTGTTTCATTGGCACCAAACACGATTATTAATTGAAAGCGATATGTGCACTGGTTGTGTTTAGGAAATTATCGCGGAGTTGATTGCATTTAACTTTTGTTTTCTGTATCGAATTTATATACTTTATATTTATTTGTATTTTATATATTATATAATTATTTATATATTAATAGATCAAACTGTATCAATATAATAATAAAATACCAAAGTCTTTATACCATTAAAAACTATACTCCAAAAAAATTATAATGCTCTTACACAAGTAATTAATATTAAAACCATAATTATAACAATTATAAATTAATTATTTATTTGTATTCTTGAATATAATTAATAAAATAAATTACGAAAAAATTATAAATACATTTAAAAATATCGATTTTCATTAATAAAATAAAATAAACGAAAAATAAGAATCGTCTCAAGACACGAAGACCCATTTTGGATCTTCGCGAAAGAATCCATTGCCGTCGAGGTTCTCGATCTCTCAGAAAATATAATTAATGAAATGAATTACGAAAGAATTATAAATACATTCAAAAACATCGATTTTCATTAATAAAATAAAATAAACGAAAAAGAAGTATCGTCTCGAGACATGCATGAGGGCCCATTTTGGATCTTCGCAAAGGAAGCCATATTGCGGTCGAGATTCTCGATCTCTTAGAAAATATAATTAATAAAATAAATTACGAAAAAATTATAAATACATTCAAAAACATCGATTCTCAAGAATAAGAGAAATAAACGAAAAAAAAGAATCGTCTCAAGACACGAGGGCCCATTTTGGATCTTCGCAAAGGAAGCCATTGCGGTCGAGATTCTCGATCTCTTAGGAAACGAAGAAGAAAAGAGGACGCCTTCTTCGGAGTCGAGGGGAGAAACTGAAAGATCGGAACGTGTGTGTCGAGATGCACCTTGTGGTGTCAGCACCCGCCTCGGCTCCACGCCCGCACATTATTATTTCTCCCTTCGGCCCGTGCTCTCCCTTTTTTTTGTCTCCGAACGTAATTCCGGCATCAAGCCCGTGGATATCGCTCGTGGCGTTGCAAAACCTTGCATCCCCGCAAAGCGGAGCCTCTGCCTCTTTAAGTACATTTTAATCCCACCGATGTACCGAAAAAGAGAAAACGGATAATAAATAAGGGAAGTGGAGGAGGAGGGAGGAGAGGGGGGGGGGGATAGGCAAAAAGGCACACGAACCGCACTTCCATGTGGAAGCACGAATTTGCCATTGGCCGAAAGTCGACAGGGGTTGGACTTCGAAAATCATCTACTTACCCCTCTAGTACTGACCCACGAATCAAAACTCCCCATCCCTATCTCAAAATTCAACCTCAACCCCGGAATATTTAAGCCACGTGCGGAGTCCAGGATGCGCTCAGTTGACACCATGACCCCGGACAGTCATCTTCTTGAAAACTTTTAACAACAATCGATTTGATAATTCGTTTAAGGAAAAAGAGATTGTCTATGCAAGCATAGGATAATATTTTTGGAAAAGGAAAATTTGTGCGAAATTTTTTTCTTGAATAACAAATGTGTGCGATTCGATGAGCTCGAGGGCAGAGTGAAAGAATCATTTGTTGAAGATTTTTTTTTTTTATATTGTGAACGTGACGATTTGGGACACGGTGCGAAATTTTTTGTGCGCGCTTTGAAGCTCGGTAAGCTCCGATTTGTAATCAATGTTTTTGGATAATCAATCGGTGAAGATGAGTCTTCAGACGATCGAGCGACCGCCGGTTCCTCTGCAGCGAACGAATTTACCAGGACCCGGTGTTAGGGCCGCGACGCTCCTCGGTATCGATTCTGCTACCGAAATCATCGATGTCAATCGACTGTCGCAAAAAAATACTTCTGTTATTCAATATGTAAGTTTTACTTGTGCATTAAAAATTGTTTTATTAAATTTAAATTTAAATATAAAAAAATAATTTAAAACAATTTGTTTAGTATCTAAAAAACAAAAAAAATGTATTCCTTGTAAGCAATCAATCAACCTCAAAATTAAACATAAAAGATTCGTTTTATTAGCATTAGCTATATAATACTTGTGTAAATAAAATTTAGGAATTGAGAAGATTCAAATCGAATCAATTACAATTTTCAAGGTCAATTTTCTCTTTCGATAACTCGAAAACTACGTAGATAAAAATTTTGAAAAAAATCATTTTCACATATTTTATGTTCAAGAACATTCTGACAAAATTTTATCACATTCTGATCATAGTCGCTTATGTACAGAAACACCTTAAAACTCCAGTTTCGTCGTCAAATTATAGTGAATCGTAAATTATTTTCAAAATCGTTCAAAAAATATTGCGGTACTCAAATTTACAGTCAAATTTTCTGCAAATCTACCTGATGCGATAATTTCTACCGAGACCCTCGTTAATGAGATTTTCATGTCACTTCTAATAATAATGTTTAGAAAAAAAATCATAAAAAATTTAAAGACTCATATTAAAAGACTCATATTTATACCCAATCTGTAAAATGACAATTTTTATAATAAAATGTGTCGTTTATAGGTCGAAGTGGCAGATTCCAAAGGTCGTCTCTACTGTGTCGACGGTCTCGTGAACGCATCTTGCTGGGTTAAGATCGTGAATCTGGCTAAGGACTGTCAAAGCTGCAATGTGTTACTTATGAATACGGAAAAAGGCGTCGTGCTCAAAGTAATGAGGTGCATCGTACCTGGCGAGCCGCTCCTCATGTGGTTCACAGAAAATATTTTGGCGATGATGAATATGCCGTTTTTAACTCCATCAAACATCCAAGGTGGGCAAATAATTCAATCGTGTACATTTTTCATAATTTAAAAAGATGTTGCTAATTTTTACATCAAGCCGGACGTTGGCAATTATCTGTGATCTTAAATAATAAAATATTAAAAAATTGTTAATAAATCGATGAGAAACTATAAAATATCATTCTCAATAACTATAGAATTTTTTAAACTATCAAATTCCAATCATAAAATAAAAAAATTGAAATAATTCTGTATAAAGAAGAAATTATATATAAGAAATTAGAAAATGTTATTCTTAATAACTATAAAATTTTAATAATAAAACAAAAAAATTTTAATTTAAATAATTCTGTATAATGAAGTCAATAAATAATGAATTATCGAGAAACGTCACTAAAAGATAATCTCTTTTTTTATTCTCAGGTCAAAATCGTTACATCTGTCACATCTGCAACAATCACTTCGAGTACCCGAATCCACTGAAAGTACATTTAGCCCTAAAATGTAATCGTCTGGAAACGAATTATCTGTGGACGATTTTGGCGAGAGAATTCATCGCGAAGCCACAAACGGTGAATCTCTCATTGAACTTGTTTCCTCCTAAAATTCTCCCGTTTCAATTGGATCTGAGCAAAGGAGGAAGCAACGTGAAGAAAAGTATTTCTCCTGTAATAATTGAAACAACGGAGCAGAATAAGTCGAATGTTTCACCGACTTGGTCAAACAGAGATTCGCCAACGTCGTCGAGCCGAACGTCGCCAAATTCGAAAAACGACACCTCGCCAAATTCGACGACGACGACCCATGTCACGCCTGTGAAAAAAAGTCTCATCCATCGGAATTCCGCGTTCAAACCGTACGAGAACAAGCCGATGATTTGTCCTACGAATATAACGAATCATCATCACATCGTAATGAATAATAATCATCGAAACGAGACTCTTCATGGACACAATGATTACCGTCACGCCCAGCCACCGACGTTGATAAGAGACGATGCCCACGCTGCTCACATGGAAACCTTCGTCAGCAACCTCGGCAAATCGAAGCAGGGACATTTGTGTATTTACTGCGGGAAAGTTTACTCGAGAAAATATGGCCTCAAAATTCACATCAGGTTTGTTAAATTGATTTTTACATTATTATAAATAATTTCAGTTTCCAAAAAAAAATCATTTTTGACAAAGAAATTTTTCGTGCCACTTTTTTTTAAATTAGAAAATAATTTTTCAAATTGCTTTATTTTTAATTTATGTTCGTTATTTTTTTCAGGACTCACACAGGCTACAAGCCACTCAAGTGCAAATTTTGTCTGAGGCCATTCGGGGATCCGAGTAATTTGAACAAACACGTGAGACTTCACGCCGATGGTGAAACGCCGTATCGTTGCGATTTGTGCGGAAAAGTTTTGGTGAGGAGAAGAGATCTCGAGAGACACATAAGATCGAGGCACCAAGAAAATCCCGATCGCCATTCTGACGCATCATCCGATGGTATGGATATTTAGCAATGACAGAGAAATTATATTTTACTTTTTAAAAAAGTGTACGCACGTGTTCTTGTAAATTTGTTAAAACGACGAAAATCTAAAATTCGATTTAAGGTAGTACGGACATTTTCGATATTTATTAAATATTTATATTACGGCGCGTTCTAATTCCTAATCTCTACTTTGTGGTAAAAGATGCATATTTTAAATATTGTGATTATTTATTACAGATTCTCATTTAGCGATGTAAAAACATAAATGATATAAAATTCGAATTTAACGTAAAGTGAGGATAAAATTTTAAAAGCGTTAGCTATGCGTAAAATAAAAATTTTAAACATTAAAGTTTGATCTCGATTAAGGGATTTCGATACCAGAATATAGACAAATGCATGTAAAACACATAGGGAATTGAAACATGATAAAACTTACTCATCAATTTCGAGACTGTTTTAGATGTCAAAACACTAATTTTTTTTTCAAAATTTTGATGCACGTCATTCATGAGTCGATGGATACCAAAATCAATTCTTATTCACATGTACAGCTATTGAAAATTTATTTTTCTTATTTGACTACTCAGTAAATGTGAGGATGAAAATTTTAAGAAAAAAAATATTCTCATATTTTTTTATAAAAATATTGCGACTAAATTTTATATTTTTATCATCATCACTTTTACTACAGAAAGACTTTGACGTCCGTACTACCTTGACTAAAAGAACCTGATCTATAGTGAGGGTGAATGAATCCTATTTTCTCAGAGCAAGAGTACAATCAATGACTATTTTAGTAAAGAAAAAATGAGGAATTGTAATTTTTGAAAATTTTAAGTTCAGATGAAAAAATGAGAATTGTAAATAATGCTTGATATCCTGAAAATCTGCTTCTCGACGCCTAGAGTTTACAGCTGCGCTGTAAGTGCAACATGTTTTCCACTGACTATTTTTCTCTAATCTATGTTCTCGTCGATCATCCCAATAGTTCTTAAGCGTTGTTAAATTAGTTTGTAATTTTTGTACATTGTAATATATAAAATTGTTATCGAATTTTTATAAATTTGTCGCATTTGTTGTCATTTATTAACTGACCTGGAATTTTAGCTGCTTCTTTACCGAAAATGATGGAAAAAAGATTTAAGTAATATTTTGACACTCGATCCAAGCGTAGGGTACAAAAGACAATAGAGAAAAATAAAGTTCATTTTACAGGTGAGTGATAATTCAGATTAGAAACCTAAAATTTAAATTTAAATGTTTTCAAAAACGTTTTAATGAAAATGAGAAAAAAATAATTGAATGAGAAAAAAAAATTTTGTAATTGCAAAAAAGACAGTTTTTGGCTGAAAAAAGTTTCAAACATAATTTTTTTTGAGGTTCCGATATTATAGGACCAATAAAAAACAATTTCAGATAGTTATATAGCAACAATCGTTGTCAGATTTTTTTGACATTTAATATAAATATTCTGTAATGTTATATGAAAGAGTATGTAAAATTTTAATGAAATTGACAATAGCAATTAAAATATTTGTCATTGAAAATTACGATTCTGACTTTCCAAAACAGTTCATATTAAAAATAGGAATTTTTAGCGATCAATATTTGGTTCTTATACGCTAAATCCTTTTTAGGTTTATACACTCATCTCGATAGTGCTAAAAATTTGCTGAAAATATTTTAAAAATCTAAAAAAATTTCAATTTTTTTATAATTTTATCTTTAGTTTATACGTCGAAAAACTATTGACTATCGCGATGCAACCACCTTAAATAAAAATCTAAAATTTCTCACCTGACCAATATTTATTTTTTGACTTCTCTGATAATGCATTCATAAATTAATTAATATTATTTTAAGCTTTAGTTGACACTATTTTATAAAAAAATGTTTATTAAGAGTCATTACTGCCCACTGAGAATGAAGGCTGAATAATTTTTCTCAATGCATATTGGCAAGGATATTTAATAGTAATAATAACCACGATAATAATGATAATAATCTTCATATCCATTAACTAATCATCATTTAGAATTATTGTACATCGATATTATTCAATATAATCCATTTCGTAACGTCTATATCAATATAGATTTCTATCTATTAAAATTGATGTATTCACTCTCATTCATTTCTTATACGTTCAAGTATTTAAACTTTTTTATTTGTTTCTATCGAATCTCAATAAAACGTCTTACTGTATCACGTGTGCCAAGAATAAGCGGGACAATCCGTAAAACGCACTTCTTGGGACTAATTTTATCGTAATAACGACGCAGATTTACACGCTTTATTTCCGAGTAATAATTTACGTTTTTTTCCCCTTTACCTTAAACTGATGCAATTTCACTCAAAAGTGGGAGAACATTGGATCGAAATTTGGAAACTCTAATACTTATCATCTATTAAATATGAAAGTTTCGTACGCGTCCATTCTTTTCGTCGTACAATTTATCTACCGAGATATTAAAACACTGTCGTGAAACTCTTTTTTTTTCTCAATATTATTTTTGGACTCGACGAACCGTACAGTAGTTTCATCTTATTAAATTGTACGTTGAATCTTTAAGTATGTATATTTATTTACTCGCATAGAGGGTGTATCGCATTTGATTATACAGCATCTATCGAAGTGTAACGTGGTCAGCGTCAGCGCCTTCGGAATGACGATAATCGAAACTCCACAATTTAGTTCAATGAGCTTGCAAAACACGCTGTTCTTCAAAATGTATATACGTTTGTGTAATTAAACAATCTTTATTTGCTTCTCATTTTGTTTTAGTATATATGTTTGCTCTTGTTATGCTTTTGCTTTACACTTTTTGTTCAAAACAATTTTTAAAAAAATTATAACACAATTAGATCACATCGTGTGATTGGAAAAAGTACGATGGTGCTAAAAGACTAGATGTTAAATTCAAAATAGGTAAAAACGTAACTCGACGTGACAAGTTAACAATTATAACGTTTTATGTTACTGTTTTATTTTTTTTTTACGTTGGAAATGAATCGATACTTCCCGCAACGTGTTCTTTTTTGTACTCTTTTGATTAGGTTTTGTTGTTTGGTTTATCGATTCTTTATTATCGTTATTTTCGCATTATTCATGCGTAAGACATTTTTTTTATCGATTCCTCAATTTGAACTTCCCTCAAGAAAAGTAATAGAGAAATAAAATGATATATTATATCACTGCGCAGCTAATGATTATCCGAAATCGAACTTGATTCGTGTAGTCCAAATGATCTTTGATTTCAGACATTTTATTATGTACATGTATTTATTCTTGGTATGAGCAAAAAAACTACACCTTGATCCAATATTGTAATGTAAATTGGAAAAACTGTTTTCTAAAACGGTATTTTGTTTCCCCTTTCGGATGGAGGACGAATGCGCATTCGTCCTCTCTCTCTCTTACCCTCGATATTTGTATAATACTCCATGTAACAGAATGATCGTTGCAATTTATTGGCTTTCGTACAAAATACCGAAACCGAGCGCGAATATTCTTTTTAGCTTTTATGAATTCGTTTTTTGCGCGCGTCATGTTAATTCTTTTGTTAAATTTTCATTTCCCAGTTTGACGTGCAACCATTTTCATAACCGCGTTGAAAAATGAGTGCAGGACGAAATCTTCAGAAAAAATGGAATTAATGAGATGAACTGAATCAAGAAAACAAAGAAAAAGACTATAGCACACTTAATGCACGCAAAGGACACTCGCATTAACATATATAAATATATATGCACATGCTTGACGAAGCAGCCGCGAAAGATAATTTATACAATGCTCTCTCTCTCAAGAATCCGTAATTGACAATACTGACGTTTAAAATATTTTTTCGTTTTACATTTTCATCCAAAATTTGCACTCAACATCAGTATTTTAACATACATCACTGTATTCGGAATAATTACTTTTTACGTACATATATACTTATATAAATGTACATGCGACTGTTAATCACTGATTCGTTTAACGACGCTCTAAAGTCTGCTGCTTAAATGACGTCGCCTGAAAGATGTAACATCAATAGTACGATTGCATACCAAAACCCCTACTGTTATATCGCATAAAAATGAAAATAAATTAACGAAGCAAAGTACGGAAAACAAAGACAAAAAATTTCGTCGACTATTGGAGTTTTTTTTTTCTATTTTTGCTTTTCCCCACTCTATCAGACTCGTGCCTTCGCTTTGTCTACAACTTTTTAGCTTAAAAAGTTAACGGCCAGCTGAAAAGCTAACTCTCGTTTAATCGACATCATTAATAGCGTGAAGGAATTCGGATATACGTGTCTACCTAGTATACTGATGCATATAGCAATTTACGACGAATTAATGTGAATATTGAACGATGAAAACTAGATGATCTTGTATCGTTGCGTGGTTACTAGTAAACTATGCCGATTAACCGCAGAGAACGCGCGTTACGCTCATCTTCTTCCAATTCTATATTTCCTTCCGTTCAATCGTATCCAACAGCTTAGTTGGCCTAACTGTTAGTTCCAGCAGAAGAGAATGTTTTCCAGTTCACTGAGTTATCCAATACTCGCGGGAAAAGCGTGGACCAAATTTATCAAGAAAATTTACAGAATTTGACACTCGTCAAGTGTACGACGAAGAACAACGTTCTTCATAAATTTAATGGATCACCGATCGTTATTCATCTTCGGTATCACCGTCACTGCTGTACTCCTGAAGTACCGCTGGCCTTACGAAGGGTGCATTGTTTGTCTGACTGTAAAATATTAATTGGACAAACTATTTCAAAATTTATCAATTTAAAGTATTTTACAAGTAGTGAAAATGAATAGAATAAAAAAAGAAAACGAAACTATTTCACGAAGAAAATGTTCTGCGATGACTAGTCTAGGGTAAATTACAATTCGATACAAGTTACGTTTTGTTTATAAAAATTTTTTGACTTACGCAAGTAATATAAAAAAAAATTTAAGTAAAAAGGCGAAAAGATACTTACGCTAGTCTTCTATAATGATTCAACCATTCTTCAAGCATTTGGGCAACAAGAAGAGGTCTTTTGTGAAGCTTTTGTTGGGCAACGAGGATACCACCCTCGGTAGTGCAAACATCCAACCACTGCTTTAATATAGTTTCTTCCCGTCCTATCTCCTCGGGGCTGAGAAAGTGGATGGGTAAGAGTTTACGCTCTCGATCCATCAAGGGCATAAACGTGGTTTGTAACTGTTGCATCGGACTGTTGGCGCCACCAACTCCGCTGTGCGCGGCTAAGGATGATAACCGCGAGGAAGCATAAGGTTCTATCGGAACGAGTGCCGTGAAGTGACCTCGCGTGTAGCCGAGAGCTATCGGCGAACGAATGCAAAAAGACGGTTCCCACAACAGAGGTAAATAAACACCTTCAAATCTCGCGTAGCCTGCAATGGAAAGAGAATTGCGGATTTTAAAAAGATGACGTACAGAATTAACAAAGCATGACAAATGAGCCGCGTTCAAAAATAAACTGTCAATACTGCAAATTCTATCCCCATGTATTTTCTTGCAATGCTGGCAGTCAATTGATGATTACGGTCATAGTAAGATATTATTGCCCTGACCTATATCCTCGCCTCGAAAACTCTTGACGTACTTGACTCCGTAAACGATAATAGGCCTTCTGAGTATGTGGGCGAGAGCAAATACGTGTAATTGTTCTAAAGCACTACCGGGTTGGGCAGCCGTTGCTAACAAATTCTCCCAATCATCCTGCCATTGAGCCTCTTCTAATGTAAAATCGAGCATTCTCGAAGCTTGAGACGCTTCGTATTCTCGCCAGCGTGGATAAAAGCTACAAATGAAGAATAGGCGTTGATTAACATCGTCATTGTTTTATTTCAGTAAATGACGTGGCAAAAAAGGTAGACGGAGACTTACAATTGACCAGCGTGTTGTAACGAATCGGCGAGGGCACGTCGCAATGCGTTGTCACGATCAAAAACACCCCACGTAGCTTGCATCGCAGAATCTAGAAGACAATCCCCAGCGGATCTATTCCAAAGAGCGTGTAAGCGTGAACCGAGCCTCTCTGTTATTTCCAGAGACCAATTTAATGCCGGAGGCTCGCCCCCTCCCCCCTCGAGCTGCTGTTGTGCTTCACGATCAAGAAGTTCCTCGAGCATCTGTTCCTGTACGACGCTTGGCAAATCATCGACCTCAGCAGGCAGTGCGAATGTAGCTATGTCCGTCACGAAGTAACACGGAAAGGATCCTTTCCGCAAGCGTATGCTGTTGGTAACGTGTCTACGAATCTGAGCTGCAAGATCAGGGGCTACGTAACTCGGAACTCTCTTTATACCAGAGCCTGAACCCTCGATTTGAGATAACAATATGGCTAATATATCTTCTCGTTGGAACCTAAAAAAAGGGAATATACGTTTTTTTTCCGAAAAAAAAAAATTGCTTTATACATCGAAAGAGATAAGAATTACCTGATAGCCAAGTGAACGAGGGTATGTCCTATATCGAAGGCACTGCTTCTGTTTAAGAGTAAAACCTCGGAATGCGTCAATTGACGAGCTGGATCACCACCGCTGGCCAGGTAAGCCTCGACGGGTGCGTTATCACCCTCGACGATACCGAGACAGGCATTCAACCAGCACCAATCAGTATGACGCCTGAGCTGCTTGAGCCTGGTCTCGTATTCGCAATCATTCGGTGATTGGGCACTTGGCAAACTGTCGTTTCTCGAATCGAATCTATGCGAACTTCTGAAAGAGCCATTATCTTTACTATTTGCTACTTATGTATTTTAACTTATTGGAAGGTGGAAAAATGAAGGAACCTTCTGGCTATCGCGAGATTCTCATCGCGCTGGTGAATGTAAGGTAGGGCGGCTTGAGGCGAGAGAGGCAAGCTTCTCTGGTTGTGGTCCCTCTCGGGACTCGCTAAAATGAGACCCGAATTAACAGCAGACTTCTCTCTTCTCTCTCCGCGTTCTTTCTGATGTCCGCACATAACGCATTTAGCAGCTTTAGGCCAATTCTCGTAAGTACATACGATACAGGACCATTTGTCCGCATGATTTTTCGACGGTGGAGACGTTTGCGCATTGTTCAATGAGGCAGGATTCAGTTGTTCGTTCGAGATCGTCTTAGTAACGAGTGGCCCGGGAGGCGGATCACCCAGTCTCAACGGTGCCAAGTGTTCATGAAGGTTCGACGCGATCGAATTTATCGATTGTGGATTATTTCCTTGTTTACGATTGTCACATTGCACGCAGTGCGTTGCATTTTGATAATTCAAGTACGTACACGCATCGCACGACCACTTCCCTCCTGATGGTAAGTTTTGACTAAAGTTTTGCGCACTTGGATTATAACTATCCGTACAATTACTTATGTGCGCAACTGGCCCAGATGCTACATTTGATCTTTGCGGACTGGGATCTCTCAGCCTGTAGATATCCTCCCCGAGAAGAGGCTTTGTACCTCGACACATTGTACATTTCAACGATGATGGCCAATTCTCATAAGTGCAGTATTCACACGTCCACTTTGATTGAGAATCTTCAAGCCGGCTATTCATTGTCGCAATGACCAATCTGCAATTAAAAAACATTGGTTATTTAGAGTCTATTCAACAGAGATCAATCCAGAAAGTGTGCAACAGCTTCAACAACATACACCATTGTGTGCTATTTAAAAAAAATGCTTAAAATATAGTAGGCACGGACATGATGTCACTTTAAAAAAGATCAAGGGCCGAGCCAAGATTTTTTAAAATTAAAAATAAAGATACTAATAATACCGTTATCTCATTAAACCTATGAGCTCATTTCCAGTCTTATTGACCTTGGTATACAGCTCATTTTTCTATTTATTACTCTTTAAATCCTCTAAAGAATATGATTTTTAAATTCAATAAACTTACTATATTTATATTGTTTACGTATATTGGAAAAACTTTTGTGGAGTCGTTTTTTAAATAACTCAATGAATAATGAATTAATAAAATAAAATTAATAAACAAGTTGTTAAACTGTTATGTTATGTAATTTAATGCTTGCTGTACATTATAGAAATAATTATTGTGAATGCCAACAAAATAATAACAATGCTATTAAAGTTTTTAAAGTATGCATCAATGAAATAGATTTTAATAATTGAAAACTTCTGAGCTATTTTTTTGACTGATGAAACAATGTCGATATTTTCATAATTTATTGAAACTCACATTTATATGAACCAAAAAGTTTAATATTTGCAGCGCATAATCTGGAATACCAATTTCCACTGTTCAAAAATCACTTTTTTCAAGAATTTTATCTCCAATTGGTTCCTAAAAAGTCCTCTCGTACACTCAAGTTGAAAAATGAAACATGTGCGTGGAATCACACACGTGCACTCAAATTTAATCTCACAATATGAATAATAAAAGAAGGCTAGCATGAATTACATAAAATTTTATAAATTATACAAGTTACATAAAATTGTATAAGAATAGAATTGCTCAGTTTTTAACCTTTTCTGACATAGTCTTCAACACTTTAATTATAAGCCGAATAAAGATTGACCATTTTAAATTTCACAAACCAAAGAGAATAAAATTTCCAAAAATTACCCACAAAGTTACAACTAACAATACTAAATACATATACACATATTGCAATTGTATAAAAAAATATTTTTAGATACAAATTGTCTTAATAACAATATCATAAAAATGAATGTATTTAGTTAGTAATTGAGTAACAACATGATAACGAAATTATATATGATCGCTTCAAGGACAATAATTCATAATGAAAATAAATACGTAAAGCGTTACCTGAGTATTGTAGGAATCTGAGCGCAATATAATATCTGAGGGACAGGAACTAAGATCGATCCCAGGCGCAAAGATATGGCAAGATGAGCTCTCCAGCCGGCAGGATACAAAACCTCGGAGGGATCCCCTGCTTGGCTTGTTGTCACGCGTAAAACAAATCCATTGCTGACAGTCAAAGATGAAAAACGTTTTCTTGGATAAACAAGAAGATGAATAAAGTATCCAGCGGTGTTGTCAAGACCGACAGAAGTGTTGTTTTGAGGCGGTGCTCTTATTCGCAAGGAACATCAAATTTGTATGTTTCCCCGATCACTGCAATTATTTCCAAACGATTATCCAGATGATCACTTATTGCGATACTGAGAGTGACGAAACGGTAAACGAAAATAATAAGTAAGCGAGATGTAGAAATGTGTATGTGAGTGGATTTCGCTGACTCGCGCGCAATCTTTTTCACGTATAGCTAAACTGCTACTGTCCTCTCTATCCAATCTGTCTTAATACATGGAAGCAGATAGAATATTTCTAGTCTATCTCTAGCAATGCACGATTGTTCAACATGATTGACACGCTCGGAACAACATCTTGTCATTGTCTCAAATACTTCGGGCACAAGACCAAAAAATTTCTCGATGTCACATATAGAGCGCAATGTGAAAAAAAACTCACTCCTTCCACTGTCGACGAAAATTGGTGTACACAGCGACAAGGGACAATGATTTTTTTCTTTTCGAAATATCGTTATCTCCCACTTTGGTTAAGGCTCCCTCCAGAACATTTCTCGCGTCCTCAATTTTCGCCGTCGATCTTTTTTCTCTTTCCGTTTCAACAACACCTCGAACTCATCGTGCGTGTACTTTTCTTCAGCTTGTTTGGCATTCGAAAAATCTCCTCACGGACTCACGGAGGGACTTGTCGGTGGGAAGTGGGTAGTGGGAAAGCGGGTTTTGACAGTCATCCGCACACACACGCACAATCACTCGTACCAACTGCAAAGAAGTTCAGCAGAAATTACAAAGGTGGCAGCACTTTAAAGCGGGAAAATCGTTTTAATTTTGAACATATTGTTTGAATCGTTAGAACATGTATATAAATTTCCTCTTTGAAGCTCGTTTTATAAAAATTAGAAACGTGAAGTATCTTCGAGATATACGTAGTACAAAAATGATTGTTGCTACGCTTGGAATATTTATTTTTGCGGGATTTTGTTCACAATGAGTTCATTCGTGTTTAGCCTATTCGAGCAGTGTATCCAAGTTCTGGTTACAAAAATTTTTTCACTATAATATTTCTAGAATTTGCGCAGTGAAATCCATAGAGACTTTTCTCGAATAGGGATTTTCATTTATCCCGAAAAGAAACTTTTTTTGGAAATGTGTCATTCAAGTATGAAGCCGCATCCATTTTTCTTCTATCTCCAGTGTTATCCAGACTGAAAAAATATGATAAAATGATTGTATTTATATGAGGAGTCGACTGCAAATTCTTCCACTGCGTTATTACGACGAAAAAGCTTGTTTTTGTCGGCTGATCGCAATTCGGATTGTCGCTAGCTTCGCCTCGTGTCGATTGTATGCAATATCGGGAGGGGGGGCGATCGCCAAAAAGCACTAAACTTGAGAACCGAAGCAGAAGAGCGAGAGGGACAGAAATAAAGAGAAAAGAAACGAAACGAAATAAAAGTTTGATTAAAATTCGTGCTTTGTAGTGAACTCGGTTGTGTCAGTTGGAAAATTATGTCCGATACGAGAAGACGTCGCAAACAATCGGGTGGATCTGACGATCTATCGGATTCCTACGAGCTGAACGCAACGAGGGAAACACAGGTAAGCAAATCCCGGCTCATTTCCATTTAACGTTTATTGAGTTATACATAACACGTAAAATCGCGGTCAAATTGTTTTTGCAAAAGTTTGAAAAACGATGGAACCGAAGACGAGAAAATAAAGTAACGAGGAAGAGAAAATATTGTCGGAAGTTGTGTTTCTGGGTCGACGATTATAGGTGAATGTACGGGTGAAAATGGTCCAGAGTGCGCAAGAAACGGGGTCGGCAATACGTTTTTACACCGTTTGCAGAAAATTGGATCACGCGATAAAGAGAAAGAATCGCAAGCGATAATGAAACAAGTTTGAACCGCACCTACACCCAATCTCTCCTCACCAGAGTAGGCTAAACAATTTTTCGTTTTTTCATTACACTTTTGCAAAATACCGTTCAATCTCCTTTCTATCGTTAATTCGTATGTGGAAAAACAGGGTTAAGAATATAGCTTTTCATAGCTCAAAACGTCTGGTGCTCTGGAAGCTGCTGGTCAATCGCCTACCAAAAATCATTTGCACCGTTGTTGCTTACTCTCAATCATTAAAGTCTTATTATTGCGATACGTTTGAAAGATAATTGTCTTAGTTCTACTTTGCGGCGAATTTTGGAGTAAAATGCCGAGTGTCAACTGGCGCGAGTGCCGAGACTCTTCACCCGTTTCGCGTATCGGACGATTAATCGCCACGCGAAATGCAAAATACGCTCGAGCTCTGGTCATTACATATCAGAATTTGTTTTTTGATCCTGCTTCATTTAAAAGAGAACACGAGAAAGGACTTTTGCCTGATTTTCGAGACTGAAAACTTAATTTTTTCCACTTTCCAGAGTAGCGAACAAACTGACGGTCATCGAGACTCGGAGTACGACACAGCAGGTAGTGATGCAGAATCCGATGGAGATTCCCAGGATGGAGGAGAACGAGAGAGCGGAGATGGACAAGAGGAGGACAAGCCCCAGCGAAAATTGGACGATGATGAAGACAGACGAAATCCCCAGTATATACCCAAGAGAGGTACATTCTATGAACATGATGATCGAACGACGGAAGAAACTTCTGAGAGCACTGCCGAGCCTCCACTGGAGAGAGACGTTAAAGAGAAAAAAGTGTGGAAGGATAAAGAAGATCGGTGGAACCATGACAGATATAACGATGATGAGCAAGCTCCAAAAAGTCACGAGGAGCTTATAGCTGTTTATGGCTATGATATTAGAAATGAGGAAGGGCCACCAAGAGCTAGAAGAAGAAGACGATATGGGTAAGAATATATAAATAATTTTCTACAAATTATACATTTGTATACAAATTTCTGTACAATTATTTCACCATTATCTATTGATTAGCCGAGGACCAAACAAATACACAAGAAATTGGGAGGATGAAGATGCGTATGGTAAAGCTTCCCCTAATGTGTCTACTGGAAAAAATTCCAATAGGAGGTCTAATAAAAGTGGTGAAGAGTTTCCAGCTTTGGGAGGTGATAATAAGGTAAGACAAAATTCGTTTTTTTTTTATGATTCTTTGAATAAGTTGTTTGCAAGTTAGAAAATTACGAAATTGTAAATTGTAGGATGCTGCAACCGAGTCTACAGAAGAACCGGTAATAACGTCGGCATGGTACAGCAACAAAAATAAAACGTCAACAAAACAAAATTTTCCTCCCCTTCAGTCACAGCAGGATAGTAATCAAAAGTCAAAATCTGGTAGCTCGAATATTCATACGTAAGTTCACAAACTCATCATGAGAAGATAAAAAGTTTTTACTATAGATATCTAATTAAACTTGTTTTAAAAATTAGAAATGAAAATAGAGCTCCGAACGAGCCAACGAATACAGCGTGGAAAAAAGAGCCGAAGGGACAAACGCGAAATTTGAGTCCGAATAGAAATGTCGGTGTCAGCGAGATCGTCAACGAAATGGATAAAGTAATAAACGTGAAATCAGTGACGCGAGATACGAAGGATGCTCCGAAAAAACGACAAGTTCAAGAATCCGTCAGCCTCGCTGCGAGTCGAGTACGCGGTCGAGGCTTCCGTGCGAGTCCGAATAATAATCTCGTAGGCAACAGAATTAGTGACATGAAACCGAAAGGAAGAGGTTTCGGTCTTATTGGAACTGACACAAAGAGAAATAATACGACGGGTATCCACGAGAACGAACAGCATCAACATCTGGTCAACGACACAAAACATATTAGTGTCAACGATGGATCTTATCCTAGACAAACTAGTAAGTTATTCTTTGATATATCAACTGTAATAAAATATAGTAAAAAATACTTCCTTGAAGTAACGTCCTAGGGGAAAACTATTTTGAATAAAAAAACTTGATGCCAAAATAGTTCTCAAAGCTAGTAAATAATAACAAATATTTATTTATATGCTTGAATTATATTTGACCAAAAAATCTTGAAACATGAAACATTTCAGAAAACTTCTATGTCCAATCGCCTGGACAACAGAGACCCAACACAGTTCCTCCTCGTATGCAACAGCAACCGCAGCAACATTCTCAACATCATCAGCAACAACCGATGCAAGCACCGGATCAACAGCCACAACAAGTTCATTCTCAACAGCCGGACGTAGCTGGAAACAGACCGAAACGATATTCGAGCCTCCGTCAGCGACCAACGATGCCCGAAGGTCCAGGACAACAGCAACCGCCTTATCCGCAACCGCAGCATCCTCAACACGGATTTTATCCACCTCAAGGTAAATCATTATTTTATTCATCTTCCAAGCTGATGCGTACTCAATCGTTTTATCAACAAAGCATTTGTTTCTAGCCCTTGCACAGAAGCAAGGATGTTACATTTTGCTTTGAATGTAAAGTTTGATAAAATAACCCTCATTAATTTTTAATGGGGTTTTAAATATTTGTAGATCCAAGTCTAAGTGACTTAACTTTTAGTATAACTGAAAAAAATACGATTTAACGACAACATTCACTGGAATAGTTAAATAATGATTCTCTCCTATTAATATGATTCTGGATTATCGGTTCGTATAATTAACATCTGAATTATTACCGTCTAGCTGGCAATTCCCATGGTGTTGTAGAGACTCAAGGTAAGCTCTGCGAGCATTAATTACGTGTGTGTATCCTCTCCTGTCCATCGTACCCCGTACCCTGTGATTTCTGTGGTGTTATTAATGCACGAAGAACTGTGGGATTGAAGATCCTAAGAAGAGATTACCATCAGGAGTTCATAGGTCCGATTATTGTCCATTTTGTGTGTTTTTGTGTTTTGTATTAATCCTTTTTCAAATACGCGAGAGATTCCGACGATATGTTAAAAATTTGATTTATTTATAGGTTTTCCTCAAGGTCACTTTGAACAACCCTCTCCGGTTGGAAATTCGGGAGCGCCGATGACCGGACAACCTGTGATTCCCATGGCTCCCGGTGGACAACCTTCTGGCTATGCTCCGCCGCCATTTTTAGTACCACCGCCACAGTTCATACCTCCACAAGCAGCACCACCTAACATCATTAATTATGTTCCGACCCCTGCTGGTCCGCCGTTCCAACCGAACTTCCAAGGGTATCAAGGATACAATCCAACGGTCCAGGTAAAATTTATAGATGAAAGATAATAAATTTACCCATACGTAAATGTTTTATTTAAAAGTATCACATAAGTAACTCGATACGTGTATAAACAAGATTTTCCATTCTGTCGGTAAATTCACGTGACGGTTTATTCATTTGAAAAATTTTCTTTCAAGCCACAGGGACCGCCCCCACCACCTGAGCTTTTTCAACCGCAAGGCTGTACTTACTACAGTCCAGCGCAGCAGCAGCAACAACAAGGTGCTCCGATGCGACGACCAAAAGCCGCAATACCAATATTGCCACCTCCAGATACGGGTGCTCAGTATCAGCACCATACACATCAGAACAATATGACACGTAACAAAACAGCAGTGCATCACAGGCATCCTGGAAATACGCCTCAAATGTCGCAACCGGCGGTCCCGCATCCACAGCAATATGAAGTCCGTAACCGAGAGACGAACGAGACGGAAATTAAAACAGAAATATTCGAAAATGCACAACAAGAAATCGAGTCGCCTTTACCGTCAGATTTTGAAAAAGCCTCATCAATCGTTGCGGAGCCTGTAAAAGCGGAACCACATATTCCTGTGGTTGCGTCGGAACCTACCAAGGTCGAGACGGTCGACGAGCGAACGAATCAAGTGCCCGAGACTGAAGTCGAAGTTTCAAAGGAAATTTCATCCGAAATAATTCCGGAGAAAATAGTCGAGGATGAGACGACAAAGGACAAGTCGTTGAGCGAGACATCTCAGGCTATCGATAACGAAAACATCGTAATCGCTCCTAAAACATTGGAAAATGATGTCGATGTTGAACAACCGAAAGTCACGAAATCGGAATTAAACGTCTTACCGGATAAGCCAGTTATCGGAGAGGCAGCTGCCTAAATTTTGTGCGCATACAATGTAGTTTTTCAATTGAATATTCGCGATAATAGGCAAGGGCAAAGAACTTCATTGCAAAATATTCGATTTTCGTATTTTAAATTCTCTTATGTGCACTGCGAAGAACGATCTTCATTTGAACAAGATAGTAAAAAAGAAGAGGGAGAAAAACGGAAGGGAATGAAAATAATGGTTTTCATATCCTATTAGTAGTACTTTCAACCCCTGGATGTTAACCGCATCCGCTTGTTTACTTTTATTTTTTATTTAATACATTGCTTACGAGAACTTTGTATATTTAGATCAAGCGGTTATTACTGAATCAATTGGACAAGGGTAATTTCAGAATCGCTATTGTGGAGCAAATTGATCGAATTGTAACTTTTTTTTTCAAATCATACCAATAACAATTTTTTTTAGAAAGCATCATAAAATATAAAATTGTTGCAATCTTGTTGAAGCTTATATTAACGATGCTCATAGTCGCAGTCATTTTTTTTCATGAATTCTTTACGATTATATTTACAAATACTTGTGTAATACATACAAGGTACTTCGTTGTACCCAAAAAAATTAATACACATTTCTCCTGAATCATATATGAATTTTTTTAGTTTTTAAGACTTCTCTGGTTGTCACAATTTCTCTGTTCGGCTTCCGGATGCAATGATTGCATTCATCGTGAACTGCGTCATAAGGGTGAAAGCTCTGATACATAAGAGGTTCTGCTCGAAATAATACTATTTGAACAGGATTATTACCTTCTCCAGTTAACTGATCAGCGAATTTGGAGCCAACTTTTTAAAATAATTTTTGAGTGATTTCTTGAGTGCAACGGGATATTGGAAAGTAATGATACTCCAAGTTAATTACTTTTTCAGGATTTTGGACTATTGGATGTAAATGGAGTTTTCCACCATTCGTCCCGGCACTTCCTTCAAACTCCTGAAGAAAAATGACGTTCTTATTCTTTTCAACTGTAAAATTGGAGGCTGATGGCGGATCTTTGATGTTTTTCCAAGACTGTCAATTACAACTATTATCGGAAGATTTTACAAAGCTGCATCAATTTTGCTAACTCTCAGAGAACAGCAACGGAATTATGCCTATAACATCAAGCTTTCAACCGTGTGAATGAGCGTTAAAAAATTTCTCATTTCATTTTCCAGTGCAAGAGGTCTTCTGATAGAATTGCCCGTAGAAAATTGCACATCTTTGAACAACTGGAATTTTATAAATCCTCGATTTACTAATCAGTGAACTGGAACGAGTAGTAACTCTGCATAAATCCGACAGTGAAAAAAGGAGATTCAGTATCAGAGCTCTAATCCTCGTTCAATATGCAATGATTTCGAAGTGTCGGTAAAGAATCAGATATAACTGACCGGTAACTGATTGACAGATACTCGAATCTAATTATTTGTCAGTATTTTACATTTTTTTGAAAAAGAAAGATCTCGGTTCATCTCAGTGGTCACATTCGGGTACGCTTATTAGCTAAAGCGAGTGAGGAATTACGTAAATTATGTAAATCGTAGACTATTGATATACGAGAGTGATGAAGATTTGTGTAATTGCGGACATGCATTTTTCGGTATCGATCATTGTTGTCATTAAGCGTTGCATGAAGATAGAGAGAGAGAGGCGAACGAGACCTAGGAAACAGGAAAATACGTTGAAGTTACAAATTTATTTAAAAAAATTGCAATAAATTATTTAAAAAAATGAAGATATTCGAATTACCGACATCTAGGATCGGGGAAATTCGTAAAGACAAAAATAGAAAAAAAATGAAATAAAAATAATACAATCCTTTAAATATATTCTAAACCTACTGTGTGTATATTTTTTCGCGGTATCAAATTAATTCATCTGTCATAGTGGTTTCATGTAAATAATTCTAAGACGTATACTCGAAACTTACACTCACGTTCGAAGATCGTTAAAAAGAAAGACTTATTTTTATTTTCAAAAATCTCTCTTGGGTTGTGTTCTACGTTCCGCAAGGCCCCGATCCTCGAATTATTATTTCACTCTCGTTGACGAGATTAAATGATTCGGCAAATAAACCGTTATAGAGAATACAGCCAATTTAACTCGAAGGGAGTCTCAATGCTTTATGTACAAATGCATTTGTATCGAATATATATAACACAATTCGCGTGGACGAATAAAAAATAATAAACTAACTTAAGGCCTTGACTTTGTTTTCTTAAAATCAGCATTAAAGTCTGTTCATCAACATCGATCCATTTCCGTTTTTCCTTATGTTAAATCCGGTTTTTGAGCAGATTGTCCAAATCATAATTTTTTCGAAGTAAACTAATTAAATAAGACGCGATTTTTCTATTCACTTTTTTTGATATTTCCGTATATTTCAAATCCCATTGAGGGTCGATATAGCTAAAAAAATCTAATTATTCCTTAATCAGAGAGAACTTTTTTGCAAATTTGGTTTTGGAAAATATTACCTTTTCTTTATACAATATTCCTTATTTTTTAAATTAAGGGGTTTCGGTACAGTTTTCATAAAACTCAAGAAATTAACACGTAAAATAGATAGGGAATCTAAAAATGATCAAAATTGAATAAAAAATGGAAACGATGTTCGTTAAAACGGATATAAATTCCCAAAAAATATTCGTCTACGCAGATATTGAGTTATTAAAGAAAACATTTCCGTTTTTATGCATGGAGTCTATAACTATATTCATAGAAAAAGGACAATTTTCTCTTTCGAAAACTATGTTGATAAAAATTTTGAAAAAAATCATGTTCACGTATTTTATGTTAAAGAACATCCTGACAAAATTTTATCACATTCTGATCATAGTCGGTTATGTACCGAAACACCTATATATGAAACTCTAATCATCTCTCGTAACTATTGTCATTTTAAACAAATGGCAATTTGAAAAAAAAAATTATTTTGAGTATGGCAACGTTGTGTAAAATATAAATAACTTATCATGCACGTAAAACGACGCATCACATATTCATACTGGTAAAAAAATTCCTTGATTAAAATCACTCCACTGTTCTCTACCTTAAAAATTTAGTATCACTGCTCAATCGACGTTAAGAATAATTAACATAACGGTCCTAAAAACATTTTCTTCTGACGATTGTTCATCACTTGTCAATTTTTGTTCACTCAACAATCCTGTCAGTCTTTATCAAGTTTCATCGAGCTCCTTATCGTTCTCTACTTAACTAAAAAGGAAATCGTCGAATTCGCCAAAAGACAAAATGATGGCTCGGATGTGTTCTAAAATGTAAATCGTCGATTAATTCATTTTTAATCTCGAGCACAGCTTCGCGCGCAACGAATACATGAATTCGTTTTACTTTTTACATTTTACTACATCGCATTTCTACTTTACTACATCTTACAACTAGAGAAATAAATTTCTCCTTTAACGTTGCCCATCGAAAATTGTAGACTTCTAAACATGTGATTGAAATGACAGTTTTATGTAAAGAAGATAAAACCAAGTGAGAGAGGTTCGCTCAAAATGCACTTTTCGAGAAACCATTGAAAAATGTATTGTCACATGAGGAGGTGATCTCGTACGTCTGGGTATTCGTTGGGGATATTCGAGCCCGTACGACCGTAAACAACCGTCGCGTTCGTGTCAATCCGCCAAAAGTCTTCGGCTCATGCGTCACGTCATACCAGTCGACATTCGCTCGCTTTCCGCACGTGTATCGCAACGTACTATGTATTTTCTCGTACATAAATTCACGTCGATAAACTTTTTCATTATTCCTTCGTTTCAGTTTTTTTATGGATAATAATTTTTTTTGCGATCTACAGGGTCATATCAACGAACTCTATGCATTCGGGAGTATGGTTCACCGAGACGGACTTCGTGCGAACTTGCGAGCGTCGACTCGGGCAACGAGATGTCCCGGCAGGTTTGTAAACTTCACAACGATTGTTCCCCCGATTTGAAGGGCAGCAGAACATTCGCTTGAATTCTTTGCGGAATTTACCTGCAACCGTTAATCAGTTTAATTAAAAATAATTAATTCACGAAAGGAGGAATTTGGTGCAAAGAAAAGTTTTTTGTTTTTCAAAAAGTCGTAACGGTACGTAGGGAGAATTCTTTATTCCTCTGTTCAATGAAGCTGTACACATCTTTTGTACAGCCATCTTAAAGAAATAGCAATCAACAACACGCTTTTTTTTATCATAAGCCGAGACAATCTAAATATATGGAAACATTATGTATAATATTTATGTACACTTCGTAACTTGACATGTATAAAATAACTTAATACAATGTATAAAAAAAAGCATATTCGAACCTGTAAAGGAATTACAGCTTAATTAAAATCACTGCACTCTAGCTTAAAAATTCAGTATTATCGCTCAATATCGATTTCAAATACACGAATAATTGTTTAAGAGCAATGGAAACCAATAGTTACTCGATCTCGGAAATAACATGTTTACTAATTAATAAGTGAATTCTCATAAAAAATTGGACCGTATCGCCATTCCTTGGATCGAAAAGAATCTATACCGTCTCTTTGAGCTGAATTTTTCAATATTGAGGAAGAAATCTGTAGAGAAAAATCACAAAAGGGGTCGACGAGTGAAATTTTTTTTCCACAGATTTCTCCCTCAATATTGTAAAATTCAGCTCAAAAAAGCGGTGGTACTTTTCTATCCGAAGAACGGCGATACGGTCCAATTTTTTATAACAATTCATTTATTAATTGGTAAGTAAATCCGTAATTTACGAAATCTGAGTGGTCACGTGGTTTTCATTGCCCTTAAACGATTCGAAAACGTTTTCATTTAAATATTGTTACTAATTACCAATTTTTGAAATTTAAGGTGGTTCGGAAGAAACAACGGAAAAAACGAGTTACATTTAACCCCCTTGTATTTTGAGATTTACGGAGACAGAACAACATCTTTGCTCATAATTTGTCTACTCGATATTGTTATTAAGATTGAATATTGTTTTTGAGGATTTTCGAATAGAAAAATTTTGGGCAGAGATGTTGTTCTGCCTTTACCGACACTGTAATATCAAACGTATCGATTAAAAAAAACAAAGATGTTTCACCGTACCGTTTTTAAGATATGAGCGTTTAAAGTTTCACGTAAATAAATGTACTTTTATTGGGATCTGTCAAATGGCAATATGGTATCCGGTGGCGAAAAAAAACACTATACTTATGTTAGTGTGAATTTTATATGTGTGATACAGTTTTCCTGAACATGTATTACGCGGTATCTCCAATAAGAGTTTGCAATTCTACTACTACTAAAGCTACAATGATCTTATGGTCGTCATTTTTTTTATGCTCCGCCCATATGACAGATCCCAATACAGCCCACGAAAATTTCACCGGAAATGACAGAATTACGCAAAATTTACACGTTCGATGATATAATCCAAAATCATTATACGAAACTTTAATTAATTAAGGACACTCCTGCAAAATTTCTGAACTTTTCACCGCATCGTTTTTTTGCTATCATTTATTGAATTTTGATATGCGGCATCTATTTCTTTTTACTCCGTAGATCTCATCATAGTAGTCACGCGTATGGTCAAATGAGAGCTTAAAATAAATCTTTATTACAAATAATTAGTTGAATAATATATAAAATTTCGGGTTCAATCATCAAATAAAATAGAAATATTTTGTTGTAACATGATTTCGATGCTTTTTGAAAGATTTATCAAAAATTCGAAAAATCTATTAAAGTTGTGAATTTGACTTCCCGTTTTTCTTCCGAACCACCTTAAATAATAATCGCAAATCTGCGAATACTTTAATTTTGTCAATAACTTTTCCATGATTTATAAATATTATTAATATTATTTTCTAACACTCTCAATAGAAGGAAAAGGGAAATTGTCCAATTTGACCAAAAAATTATACATATGATTCGGCTGCGTTGTAAAACTTAATCGCACGTGTCCGAATTTTTTGCGAAACTCTCGAAAATTTTTTTTTTCTTGTACATAGGTTTACATCGATACATTTTGAATTTTTTTTTTCCAATTTACACTGTCCTGTCGACATACGCCACGCATTCGCGATCGTCGTTTACAGACATGGACTGCGTGCGGCCTCGACTCGCGAAAAGGGATGTCCTGGCAAGTTTCAAAAGGCCAATTCGATTGTTCCCTCGAGTAGGGCAGCAGAACGTTCGCTTGAATTCTTTGCGGAATTTACCTGCAACCGTTAATCAGCGTAATTAAAAAAAAAATTAATTCACGAAAGAAGCGATGCAAACGAGGCTTTTTGCAATAGTTTTTTACTTTCGTCGATACAACGAAAAGTCGAACATTTACCAGCCACTTTGAAAAAGAAAATCTATGTTTAACTGTATACTCTTTGTTACGACCTGACAATCAATAAACGGAAAAATGGTATCTGAAATGACTTTTGAATTTTGGTTTAATATTTCTTTATCACTGCTAGAAATTTAACAAAATCAGTAAAGTGGCAAATGAATATTTTCATTGGAATCATTTGAATATTGTGAAATTATTCCTTAGATAGAAAGGCAAAATGTTGTACAAATTATCTTAAATCCGAGTGAAAGATTCGTCTGTAAAAATAATTCTATAACAATAATTACATAACTTATAAGTTTCTAGTCGATTTTTTTATTAATTTTTTATACGATTTAATACTGATAACGATTTAAATCCGATGGTACGTTTTTGCATTTTTAAAATGAAGTACGACTTCAAGATACTCTTTATTTTTTTCATAAATTATCGCCCGACGGAGCAGCTCCGGAGACTCTTAGACGTGAGGAGGAAATGCGAAAGTTTTGAAAGAAAGCCTCGAAGTGGATTTTTCACTCGGAAGACAGCGAGCAAGTTGTCGCGAGTTTGAAATGACATTACCGTGCGGCCTCGCCTCGTACATTTTCGATGCCCAAGAGGAAAAATGGCAGAAGGAAGACGTGAGAGTATAAAAAATTAAATTGCGTGAGTAGGCTGCTCCGTGCGTATTCTTCCAGCCCTCCATTCTCTTCAAAATAAATTCGTGAGAGGGAAGCGGCAAGATAGAGGGGGAAATATTCGGATGTGAATGAAAAATAATAGCGAAAGTTGCGGTAATAGACGAAAGATGAGGAATTTCCCATCCGTTATTTTCGACTTTTCCGTGCGTGACTGTTTTTCTCCTCGCAACACGTACATTTCCAAAATTAAATTTACAGATACGAGCCTTCCATTTCTGGCGGAAAAGATATTCCTCAGGAGAGACGTCTAATACTGTATGTGAAAAAGGAAGAACTCGATCTTCCGCGGTAGCGTGAGCATTAGAGAGAGAGAGGAGATCGAAAAAAAAGGCCAGGTGAAGGTTTACAAGGTTTTCTCAAAGGTAAATAAACTCGGTGATACAAGGATCCTGCACCTCGAGGCAATAGGAAATTTTTCGATGTAATGGACACTTGAGAACCTGTGAAAGGAAATAAACGACTCCAGAGGCGTGTTAGAGCTCAAGTGTACTGGCAAGGTGCGGAAAAGCAGAAGATCTTCGCACGAGAACTTCCAAATTATCCATTTTTTTCTTTGCTTCAACCTGAGATTCTCTTTCACGTGTTTACAATTTCATAAAATATTAACGAGGAAAGTTTCTTTCGTAACTTAATATCTCTGCACCTTGCACTGCCTCTCTTATAATTTCTTTGACAAACTGTAACTGGATTCGCTCAAATTACAATCATATTTCCCGTTTCCTTGTTGTATTATGCATTAGAGTGTCCTGTGATCATCCAATTTCATGAAAATCGTAATTTAAAATTTCATTAAAAATGTAAAAAGTAAAAGTTTTTCGTCTGTAATTTTCTCTGAATATTTTTCTTCACAATCATTTTAATACTTTATATACATAAATGAAAAGTTGAATTTCAAGATTCGAGACGATATTCAAATACATTGAAATACGTAGTAGTCTTCAATTTGCAAAAGAAATCTGAGGAAGGATTTTAATAGCCAGATCTGTTAGAGATGTCAAATTTCACCCTTCAAGGGACCTTTTGCTTTTATCGTGGTATTCACATTAATTTCCTTCACAGGGTGAGTTTAAAATTAAAGATCTTGTTCTTATCATTTCTAAGAGGAACTTGGGAGTAATTTTTAGGTGAATTAGAAAATAAGATTTACCGCTCATGAAGTTGTAGATTACGGGATTGACGGCGCTATTTGCATAACAAAGCCAATGAGCCAGAAGAGAGAACGTTCTGGTCAATTGCCCCGAAGGAAGAGTCATCAGTTGCCTGCAAGAATAAGAGAGATAAGAAAAATGAGAAAGTAAATTCCAATGAGAATTTTATCTGAAATTTTCTTCTTTTGGACGCGGGGATCGAAAACTCTTGCGAATTTTCGCAAAAATGGGATCTCGGAACTGGAAATTACCTCAATATGGAGAGCAAATGAACCGGAAGGTAACACATCGCGAACATGATTACGACTGCGACCAACATTTTTGCAGCTTTTCGTCGAGATCGTAGTTGCCCTTCGGGATTTCCAACTGGACCGGAGACGACCGTATGCGACTTACAAATTCGGCTTTTTGATACTGGAAAACATTAATTTATCATTTTACTAGCAGGTTGTAGTGGCTCGGCCGCTTCGCGGCCTCGTTGTAATTGTTAATTACAAAGTTATTAAATATGTCGTAAAATTTGTCATAACAACATGTGACAGCAGAATTTTCAGACCAAAAACATCAATTTTTTTGAAATTTTCATAAAAAATGCATATTCGAATTTTTTATTTTTCCGATGGATTTTTTAAAAATTTTCTTGCATAGAAACCTTCTATAGACATAATTACGAACAAAACAAAAGAAAATTCATCCCGATCGGTTCAGTCGTTCGGGAGTGATGAGGTTACATATTGC
The DNA here is from genome assembly GCA_030522605.1 of Cremastinae sp. B BG-2022a. Lineage (NCBI taxonomy): Eukaryota > Metazoa > Arthropoda > Insecta > Hymenoptera > Ichneumonidae > Cremastinae sp. B BG-2022a. Next base: position 37,506 of record JAPYYX010000832.1, read on the forward strand.
AAATTCTGAATTGAAACTTTCAGAAACTTATTATTTTTTCGTCTATAAAACAGGAAAAACATGAAAAAATTAAAAAATTCGATTTTTGACAATTTTTGAAATTTTAAAAAATTCGGAGCGACCTTTTAAAAATTTTTTTTTGAGCTATCCTTTTAAGTAACTCTTAAAACATCGGCAGAACCAGATCCCTGCTCAAAATTTGTCTGCTCAATATTGTTATACAGATTGGATATTGTTTTTTAGCATTGTTGAGTAGACAAATTTTGAGCCGAAAACTGACATTTTTTCACACGAGACTAAAAAAAAATAGTCGGTTTTTTCCGCCACCCTAATATCTATGGAAAGCAAAGAAAAAAATTTATAATGAATTATTTTCTTTTCAATTTTTAAGCTCCGTTACAGCATTCAGAAAATTTGTGAAACTTTTTTCTGCAATGTAACGTCAAAATTTCATAAAGTAAATTCTTTTTCTCAAAAATATTTATTTAACTCTTCACGTAACGACTGAAAATCCTGCAGGTGTTAATTCCGTGCGAGATTTTTTTTTCATTTTTTTACAGTCAGCCATAATTCCAAGAAAAAATAATTTTTCAAATCCACTCCGAGTTTGACGTAGCGCACTCGAGAAATGTCTTTTCCGGAAGGCTTGTCGAGGCTCTAAGCTCCCTCGTAAATCTCATTGTCCGCGAGTTCACACCGTGGCGAAAGTCAAAAGTACATCGCTACGGAGAGAGTAAAAATAAAAGCTACGAGAGAAAACGGAATGCATCCGTATAGCGAATATTTGAGAGAGAAAACTGGATGTAAAAAACGGGACAGCTAAATCAATGTGAGAAGAGGAATAAAAAAAACGGCATGAATAGGATTCTCGTGAATGGCAAATACACAAAAAGGCACACTATGTTACATGAACTCTCGAGTTCTGTTTATGCTTCCTGTTTTTCCTTTCCTATATTTTCTAACTCGCTTTTAACATTGCAATTTCGTTAAAATGTGCTGAATTTCGTGTCTCTCTTTTTGTACAAAAAAATTCAAGATGGGCAAATTCATTTTCGAAATCCTTGCATGGATATACAGTAAAACCTGAATAAGTGGGAAACCTCTATAACTGAAACTCACACCGCGGTCCCGTCACCTTCGTATTAAAATACCTCTATTAGTGGGACTGCAAAACCTCCATAAGTGGAATTTCATTTTTTGATTTTTTCTACATTCACCTCTATTATTGGAATAGCTAAGATTGGTTACCTCTATATCTGGGACCCCAGATGAAAATATTGTATATCTATCAAACGTATACCGAAAGAGACGAATTTTTCCTGTTCAATTATTCAGTAAATATCCTCAGAAAACTTAAAAATATACTCAGAAAATCTTGAAAAAATCACTCTATTTTTCATATTACCGAAACCACTAAAAGCGATATAAAGCCATACAATTTCAATCGATGGACAATTTTTTTATTTCGTTGAAAAAATAAGAACAGAAAAATACGAACAGTGTTTCTCGCTAATTGCACTTTCTAATTAATGCCATTTATTCATGTTCAGAATAACCCCTTGGAATTCCCTACCATTTTGTATACCTTCTTTTATATATTTTGTACCATATCTTAAAAAAATTTTTTTTTATACAGACTTTTTATAAATAATCATGAATTTTTTTTTATATTGACACCTCTATAACTGGAATAAGTTTTGTTTCAACTTCCATTAATGAGACCCTCTGTAAATGAGAGACTAGCTTGGATAAACCGGGATATCTGGGAAACTCGGTAAATGGGGCACCTCTATATGTGGGACAAAAATTTTGGTTCCTTGAGATCCCACTTATCCAGGTTTCACTGTATTTGAAGCAATCAAGTCAGTGAACTCAACTGTTAAGTTACCTCAACACGTTGGACCAACAAACGTCAATTTCTGACGTACATCAACTTAGCTCAATTTGTCATCGACCGACTTGGCCTAAATTTGTCATCCACACGGTCATCTAAGGTCGATGACAAATATAGTCTAATATAAACGAATATATTTTATCTGTTCGTGACGGTGTCCGGACGTCTAGACGTTGATGTAATAGTCGCATTTGGGACGAAACAAAAAATTCGAAATTTCGATGAGCGATGGCTAATTCTCGTTCACGTTGGTCCAACGTATAGAAGAAAAATTACATATACTTACGATTGTGCCCCGGAATGTTATTTCCCTGCCACAGTACACGAACGATCTGATAGTAAGCGACTGTCATGAATATCAGGGGCCCAAAATACAGGAACACGAGCGTCAGACAAGTGAACAATGTTTGAGTCTCTTGACTCCACGATTGCCGGCACTGAGTGTAGTACACCGTTTTTATCGGTATTTCAGGCGAAGGGAAAGTTTGAAGCACGACGAGTTCCGGAATATCTGGGGAAAAAAATTGTTGGGTTTATTAACACTTTTTTTAAAAATCATAAAAAATCGCTGAAATTTTGGAACGTTATTTGTGAATATATTGAAACATTCACTTCCAATTTTGTGTTTTGGTGAATGGTTCAGAAGATATTTTATTCTAAAGTTGTATGAAAATTCAATTTTGTCTGTCATGGAAAATTAACTTTGCCTCGAAAGTTTTTGGAAAACATGAGAATCATAATTTTTTGTCCACAATCGTTAGACATGAACTATGTTAATAAAATTGAGTTTAAGGTAGTTCTGTCATTTTTTTGTTTTCTTAGGATTTTGTTTAAATTTTGCACAAACCTTCTTTCATATGACCTGCATACGTGTGCCAAATTTTAAAAGGTTTCACCACGTCGATATCGAGATATTTATTGTTAAAAATCACGATTTTCAGTTCTCTCCCATAAGGGCACGTGTTAAATATTGCAATTTTCAATCCTAAATATCTTGACTTCTAGATGGTGAAACGTCTTGAAATTTCGCATGGCTTTTTCTACTACTTCAAAGAAGTTTCCTTTAGTTTTTTGAAAAAATTGTAAGATTTTATTTTTCATGATTTTCTTACATACGTAGAAACTCAAGGTCATGTTAGATGACCTTGATTTTCGCGTACGTTGTTCTTGAATCAATTTGCAACAACTTTTCTTAATAAACAAAAGCTCAAAATTCGCGCGCTACAAAGATAAACTAAGAACAAATTTTTGGATTTGGCTGTACCGACAGAACTACCTTAAATACTTCTGTATGAAATTTTTGTTTTTTAACTGTTTAAATAATAAAAAATATGAATGTTGTTGATAAAATGTTATAAAACTATTGAAAATCATTCTAAATATCATAATAAAAATTCCGACGTTTCAACAGAAAAATAAAGACTGAATTAGAACAATTAACTTTGAAAAAGTCACTTTTTTAGAGACAGGACCGTTCATCCTTAAATCAATTCAGTCAAATAATTTTTCGAAATATTATCGATATCAAGAACTGCACACCGTTTAAAAAAAATTCACAAAACATGTTAATAAAATGAAACGTAAACTGCATATGCCAAAAATTTAACAGGAACAAATGGTGATAAATTGAATAAGAGCGCCGGATAAGTGAGAACGGTTTATTCAATATCAGTGCAATCGAGTTCAAATCGCGCTGCAGGATTTATCCCATTAATATAATTATTTAGTCATTGGAAGGCTCGGACGTGCTCGCAAATGTGATTTGTATACAGGAGTTGAGCAATTTCATTTAATTCTCTTGCTTGACTGCAATTGAATTCGATGCTTCCGTACTTTCTATTTCTTATCCTCTTTCGCTCTTCTCAACTTTTCTTTCGATCGCGAGAGCAAACAGTAACGAAAAAAGGGATTAAGTAGGAATAGGATCGACACTCTGAGAAAATACGAGGAAGAACTCGAAAAGGAAAGGAAATTTAACCAATATTTAGAGAGCTGATTCTATTATTGTTATACAGAAAAAAAAAGATTAGAAACTTGTATAATTTGGAAGCGAAATGCAGAAAAACTTTTGTTTTCTCCTCAGTATATTGGACTGTGTTTGGACTGTGTTCGTGAAAAAAGTTGTCTGAGTAAATTACATTTATCTCTTTTTCCCTCCCTACACATTACGTTCTTTTCCCCACGCGCTTTACCATCCTGTATAGGAGCTTAAAAATTAAATGACTTCGCGTGTTCTGTAAAAAATACTGTCCGAAACAGATTCATTAAAATTAATGTATTCCGGAAAATGTATTATACTCGGTGAAATTATTTTGAAGGGTGTCTCAGAAAGAAAGGATCGCTGCAGATAATCATCACCGGTTGTCTTTATCTAATTAAAATCTTCTTTATGATTAAATAAATGTATTCCAGTTTTCTATGTATATACTTTTGAACCTAAAATATTCAATACATTTTGTTCTTGAACGAAAAAGTATTTGGTACGGAACGTAAAGTGACATTTTCTCGTGGTTCGAGAAAACGACTACTCATCGCATCGTTAAAATTCATAAAATTATTCGTACATGTGCGTGACAAATTGCATAAAATGTATGTCTTACCAAAGAGGAGAGCGAAGAGCCAGATGACGAAGATTGCTTTTTTTGCACGTGCCGTTGTAGATTTGAATCTGAGGGGAAAGCAAATCGCGTACCAGCGGTCGATCGATATAAACGTCAGTGTCATCACACTAACGGTCACGGAGACGGTCTGAAAAGAATTCAGAAGAAAGAGTAACAAAAGTTAAGATAGTTTTCTTTTACAGGTGAAAAAAAGTGTCTTGCCATGGCTGTTCGAGGGAAAAGTTTCGGGTAAAAATTTATTATTCCATTAATTCACAATCACGTTCGATTTATCTTTGGATCATGCCCTTGGAGGCGATGGGATAAAATAATGAATTCAGTGGAAACCAAAAACCCATTGAATATAAGCTTTACGAGCTTGTACCAAGGCCGTAGCCAACCGGTGTCCCATTTCCAGTGCCTCGTTAAAAGGATTAATTATTGCGTCACTTTTTGTTCACTTTGCCTACGCGACCAGACACAAGAGTTCGATAAATCCTTTAACCATGATTCGTGGATTAGTCCCTAAATTTTCATCGACTTCACACACATCGATTTCCCAATATTTTTATTCATGTGACATCTCATTTATCTTTTTGTGTACAGAGAGGAAATGTGAAGATAATTATCCCATTGGGTAAAATAATACTCTTCACTTTCCACGAAATGTACTTTGTACTGACAAGACTAAATTATATTATGGTATTAAAAGTTAAAACCGTTCTACACTCATTTTTTCATAATGAATTTAAGCTGGGGCTGGGATACCCCGAAAATTTGGTACAAATTTTTAATATTTCTAAATTTGTTAAAATTGAATATCAAATAGTTTTTTCTTCGTTAAGAACATTTTATTTGGCGATAAAACGCATTCAAACAAAATTAAAAATTAATAATCTGCTACCCTAAAAGATAGAACAAGAACATTTTCTTTGGTAATGAAACACATTTGTACGGATATTTGTGCGAACTCTGTTTATTATATACAAGAACATAAGTGATGGGAAATTTAAGAAATCCTTCCTAATTTGCTAAAGTTCATGAATATACAAATCCTGGACTACTTCAATTTCGATCATTTCATCTTAATAATGACCCATCTTTGGAATGATGAAAATTTCCTTATGCCAGCATGTACGCCGGAATTTATCCCGGATCTATGGACTATGGATAATCATGGAATAATTATTTTATCTAGTTTCCCTATTGCGATAAATTCTGCACTGTTTCTAAGAATTCGCTAAGTACACAAATTGGTCGTTAAAAACGGATTTGGTACGTATGTATATTTTTTCAAAAGGATAATTGTGTTTGTACAGGACATCTCTCTTGTATTGATTTTTATCCTGATACTTTCAGCGTATGCAAAATAACGTCCGGCGTTCTCGTTCGATTGAGACACGTGAATTTTTTCAAACGAGAGTTTATTTATCGAGAGCCTTTCGAAAAGTTTCAACGAGGAATTTAAAAACTCGCTACTGTATACATAATAAAAAGAAGAAAAAAATAAATATCCGCACAAAAAGGATATCCCCGACTTTTCCTGCGAGATTTTCTTTTTCTTTTTTTTGTCTCTTCGTGAAATATTCATGATCCCGATGAATACCGATCGTTCGGCGCATAAAAGACTTATTCCGTACCAAAATACTTCAGAGATGCACATGAATATTTACAGGTATAATATATTTAGCCTCATATGAAAAAAAAGAATTACGCACGTATATCCGAAGTACGAAGGTTATTCATTGCTAGGAAGCTCGTGGCTCGTAAAGTTATGCCTTTCTGAAAATTGACAGCCAGAATATTCTGAAAGGTATAAAAAGAAGAAAATCCAAGAGGGTTGACCAACCGGATATGCAGGGGGGATACTCACGAGCTATTTCCCACTTTTATCAGCTATACATATTACGCGATGAAAATACAAATGGTGTCGAAATATTGCGTATCAATATTACAATAGATATATTAACGAGAAAATACAGAGATAGAAAGTATTTTTATGTTATTCGATTCGAGAATTTTGTGAGCACTTAACGATAGAACGAGCTCAACCAATGAGCGTTCGCCACGTCTTTAACATCACGGAGGGTCACGAGCTTTCGATCAGCGCGTGTCTGGCGTTCGATGATATCTTACTGATACGTCAGATTGAAACTCCCTTTAAATTTTTTATCGAAAATTTTTTTGAAAATTTTAATTAGCTTAATTTTGACCTCTCGTAACGAGACACCCTGTATATAAACTGAATTTACTTCGAGGGACATACATATATTCATCTTTTTTTTCTTCTACCCAATATAAAATATTGCAATTTCATTTTGCGGGCTGTAACGATCAGCAACGCTGTATTTTTCTATAGAGACCCGACTTTTTCTTTCCCCCTATTCCGGAAGCTTTTTAGTCGCTAAAATAAAATGACGTCTCTGTGGTCGAAACGACAACTCAATCGCTCACGGGGTTAAATTGTTTCGATCTTTTGAAGACCACTCGTGCTTGACACATTATTCGAGCATTGGATCTACACAATATTGCATCGGTTATTTTCGATCTCATCTATACCGATGATTTGAATTAGATTGATTTTTATATCTTTTTACTTTATCTCGATCAATATTTTCTCAAACGTGGAAAATTCACATCTTGAATTCTGTTACAAAAATGTGAAGTATGACTTTTATCTCGATAATAAAATTTTCCCATTTCCATCCGAGCTGTTTTTTTCCACGTGTTTCACATCTAAATCAAATAAGCTCGGGATACATCGAATGATAGTAATTTTTTCCGCAAAAATACGACTCTGCATTTTTCTATTAAAATTCACATATTTCTTTTGGTAGAATTCCTCACATCGATAAAAAAAACCTCTAAGTTACTTTACATGATTTAAGTTTTTCAAACAGGAAAAATGCCGACATCGATAAAAAAGCTCCGTTTCATCATAAAATATCAAAGGAAACGACAGTATGCGACCTCCATTGTGAAAATTTAATTTCGACTGAAACGGACTCTCGATCAAATTGAAGGAAATCCCTGGGAAATCACCGATTCTGATTAAAGCTTGACGAACTTTGCCAAGCTCGTGTAACTTCCCCTAATAATGGTTAATGAGTATTCCTGACATGTTGCATTCCTCGAATTCATGTATTATTGCCTTCTACGTAAGCATTGAACTGTAACTTGTGAGTGAAACTGTGATGTCCTGATTAAATAGACGAAAATATATCTGCAATCTTGTGTATCTTCTCTTCTACATACATATATAAAAATGAATTACCGCATGTATGTGATCTCATCATTTGAAAACGACGGGACCGATCGGGATGAATTTGGTAAATATGGCTTTTACACCCTCCCCTTCCTAGGGGGGGGTGGTGGTGGTGGTGGTGGAAATGGATAGTATACGGTCCCCTAAACGTGACGCAAAAAAAGTTTTGTTCGTAATTATCTCTAGAAGGTTTCTAAGCAAGAAAATTTTTAAAAAATCCATCGGACAAATAAAAATTTGAACATTATTTTTGTATGAAAATTTAAAAAAAAGTGATGTTCGGATTGAAAATTCTGCTGTCACATGTTTTCATGACAAACTTCATGGCATATTTAACTAATAATTTTATATACCGCGATCGCGTTTTCCTCGCTTATTCGAGCGTCTTTTGGAGACGACGATGTCGTCCCTAAAACGCTCGAAAAAGTGAGGAAAATGCGCTCTTAGTATATGAACTATTGTGTGGACCTTGGAGACGAGGGCTCATAAACTCCTTGCACGATGTTTACAACACTCGACTACGACTCGCATTGTAAACATCGCGCGCGGAGATATAATTCGCCCTTGCTCGTCTCCGCGGTGCACAATGTACTATTGTAATTAATAATCACAGCGAGGGAGCGAAGCACCCGAGACACTACTATACCTGCTAATAATAAATGAATAAAAAACCAAGATAATCACTAGAAAATAAATTTCATAATAATTCATCCTAAAATGAAATTATCAACGACCAATAAGTATGAGTAAAAGCTCCGTAGGATAACAATAAATTATGCATAATCTGCACTGATATTTTAATAAGCATCGTATATTAGTAATGTAAATGATATGCACATGACCGAGACAAATATTTTCATTTGTTCGACCTAAAGGCATGCATATATTAATAATGCGTATACTGATTAATTATTGTGTCGACCCGGTTTCCGCTTTTTTAAAACTGCAGTGATGCACATAACCGATTCTCTTTGTTGCTCCGACAGCCATGTAAGCAGTCCTATTGAAATGGGCAATAATTAATCCTTAATCTAGTATAATCCTTTATCTTCAAAGCTAATTACACGGGTTGTTACACAAATCACCATGGAGAGTCGCAAGGATACGTTTTATGGAAAAAGCTACGCGCATCGATTCTTGTTGAACAAACGGGGTGAAACATGAGCCAACCACATCCTTAAATTTACCACTTTTTTCATGGCGACGTGTATCGGTGTTCGACCGAGATTTTAATTGGAAAAAATATGATAAGACAAGACATCCTGTTTTTTTAACAGATGGATAGGAATATGAGATTACACAAAAAATATTTCAATCAGTATTGAATGCAAAAGAATTTGTATTTCTATTGTTCATATGTGATGAATCAACTCATAACCGAACATCTTTTGTCGATGTGTCTTTTGTAGAACTCTACGATATGAACTCTGTTACAGCCATTAAAATCCTATTGCATAAAAAAAATAATTTTTTAAAACAATTGAAACATTATTAAAAAAACTGAACTATTAATCAATATTCGAAATATCGAAAACTCATAAATTGAACTTATTGTTCCGGCCCCAAAGAATTTACTTCTAATCTCCATAAATAAGGGTCTATACAAAAAAATTAACATTTTTTTTAAAAAAGGAGTAATATTTCTCCCTACAAATGTTTATGAGTTTTATTTATAATTAGTATTGATTTTAATCTGGAATTGTCGGTCTTTGTGCATAAATTAATGAGACTAATACACTGCGTGATCATTTGAATACGGCAACATCCGGGGGTCGTTAAGTACGAAGTTTGTCGAACATAGATATTGACCATCTTGGTGTTAATTCCTGGCGCGGGCTGATACCTTAATATTAGGTCGAGGATGGAAATGGCTTGACTCCATCCACCTAACGCGCGCATATACGGAAATTGCCTAACCGGAACAAACATCATTGGGTGGATTCCCTGACAAGTCATAATATCTGTATAAACAGATTCCATCTATGTATGCACATACGTATATTACTTTCGACTCTCTTGATTTTCGCAAGTCTCTTTGTTCGATAAATCCTCCAAGATTTGTGTTCCATCCGGAACATCGACGGAAATAAATTTCCCGGCGTCGATCGGAAACGAGACGTAAAAGAATTCACTATGCACACGACCTGACACTTTTGTTCTAATAGATTTCGTAACTTTGTCACCAAAGGAAAATACTTCGAATTTTTTCAATAAAATCGACGAGATAAATGTTTTTTATCAATGTGTATGTGTTTTTTTGTTATTTTAAGACATATTACAAAACTTCTCTAAACTCGTGACATTTTTCTGACAGCTGTCTTATGGATCTGAGCGAATAACTTTTCCAAAACTCCCATAAACAGGGGGGAAACTATTTTTGTATATAGTAATCTTCGCTAATTTTATGATCAATATTTCAAAACTGTTGTGGACACTCGCAATTTTAATCATCAAATTATGATAAAATTTGGTTATAAGAAAAAATGAATCATTGGGATGTTGGTGATTGATCATTAAAATGACGTTACATGTTTCATTTATTGTGAGCGCAGTAGATATGAAAACTTTGCTTAATAAAGTGTGGGTTGGTACTACTATTCGTGATGAAGGATTAATGAAAGCGTATTTCAAGAGATATTTTCATAGTGGGTGTATGAGTGCACGGTTGCGGCGTTATATTAGCTGTAAATGATCCTCGGTATCACCTCACCGAGGGAAGAAAAAACCTTCCCGAGCCTATAAAAAGTTTGTTACATCGGCAAGAAAAGAGCTTTTGCTACTTAGCTTCCTCTACCGAGATAATAAATTATGGAACATAAGACAAAAATGTCCATTGCAAAGTCAAATTCTTTATACTCTTTACACGAAAATTAAAAAATTACAAAATTTAATTATTAACTTTCGAAGGGTGTGTAAGAAATAGATAAGGAGCATAGTTGATGTAGTTGATTCAACAAAAATTGTTTCCTATTTTTAGCTAATACTAATAATGATGTTTATTGTTAATACACGTTTAGTTACATTTTTTGTGCTATTTTGACAACGGTGGTCGAACTTAATTCGTACTAACAAAGAACTATCGACCGCGGTCCTGCAGCTCTGGGACTCATACATTTTTTTTAATACTTAATTTTAACAATTCATATTTACCAGAAAATATAACTTTACAATAAATACGAATGCACAGGTATTTACATATCTTCTTCAAGAATTAAGTGGAATTTTTGTAGGGTCGTGAGTTCGTGGTATCTGTTTATTCTGTCAATATTCGGAGGAGTTTCGCTGCACATTGGTTCGATCGAATGTAATTGTTTTTCGGCAAAGGTTTTCGATAATAGTATAAGTCTCTGGTTAATGGGCATGATTTTTATTTTTTCATACAATTTTAAGTTGCTGATGCAATACATAGTGGATTCCTTTCGGGTCTGATCGTGCGTGATTTTTCTGATAGCTGCTGTTTCGGAAATTCTCAGCTTGGCTAGGGCAGTTTTCAAACGGTTTAAATAAATTGGGTGTCCGTACTCTATCATTGGGTGGCACATAGCTTTGTATACTTTAGCTATATTCTTTATTTCTAGATTGGTATTTTTGTAAGTGATGTGCCGGAATTTTCAGCTATTTTTAGAGGTTTTCGCAATTTACTCGAAATTTTGGAGGTATTGGAATGTGACATAGGGATAGAGTTTAGTCTTATGGCAAGCATAGGCGTGGGATAATGATTACAATAATTTTGATTCCCTAAAGAAAATATGCCACCATATGTCATGTTGATTTTTGTCAGATCCCAATATAGACCAAATGGATTTAAGTTTTGGATTCAGCGCGTTACAATACATAGATGGGTCTGGTCAAAAGTACTGATAACTTCTTTGTCTGCCGGTTCTGAAGATAAAAAGATAAAGAAGAACTGTAAAAGTCTTTTGTTGAATGATTTTTACTTCAATCATCATGACGAACAGTCAGAAGCAGAACAGTCAGAAGCTCCGAATCACAGAGCTTATACATCAATAAAGCTGATTCGGGTTTAGGTTGGTCATAGTCTGTTCCAGTATTTATCGGGATAGTTCCGTAAGGGATTTCTATGTGGAATGGAGAACAGGAGATCGTCGACAAGCCGGCACCGAATGAGCTTTATTCAATCAGCGATAATAGGTAAACGCCCGAGAAGTCAAACAATAGCCCCCAAAACACATTGTACACGAGAACATTTTAATACCAAGGCTCGCTCGAAAAGCTTCCCTTCAAGATACTATCTGCTTTAATTACGAAACAATCCACGAATGTGATCAAAGTTATAACTTCCCTTTGCATAGCTTATAACGGACTCATAGGAAATTCGACGATCTCTTTATGGCTGGATTTTCGTAGTCACGAGTGTGAAATGAGGAATCTGGTTTTCGTTATTACAATTTCAACAAAACTAAACGTCAAGAATAAATCCATCAATGATTTTTGTTATATACTATGGCTTTTCTATATAGTCAGAAAATTTACATTTCCAAGAAAATTTTAGGAGGTTCTGCTACTAAGGACCGTATCAAGTATTTTTCCCCGTGTAAACTGATAGCAAGGCCCCGGGTTCTTTATTTTATAAGATATCTTCTTGAAAAACTATGTCAACATTCTTTATCATTGGAGTGGGCTCTTATGGGAAGCTCTGAAAAATCGTGATTTTCAATTTAATATCTCGATTAATAGATGGTAAAACTTCTTCAAATTAAACACACGCTTGCGTACGATGCTAAAAAACGTTTATGTAAATTTTGAAAAAATTATTTTTAAAATCACTTCATAGCAGAACCCCCTTAAGTGTATGCTTTCATTAGTATTTTGCACGTGCATTATATTATTCGTGGAATGAACTTTGTTTGAGGATGAGTAACTCCGAAAGAAAAAATTAATGTGGATGTTTTGGTTTACAAAAATTTTCTTTATGCTCTCCGTTACAAATTTCATTCTGATTTGAGACCACGTTGTGGGCAATTCACTTCGCCGGCCACGTGTTTATAAATTCGCGTGTGCCTATTTTGATCAGTATTGTAGAAAACAAGTATTGTCGAAAAATTGAGGAAATTCCCAAAAATAATAATATGAGATTTTCCCGATAATTTCACTAATTTAATTTTACTCGAGTTTTTCTCCCGATGTTTCATTTTATCACCCGATTACTTTCGATAATTGTTGAATGAGTTCCCGTACGTGCTTGTCGAGCAGAGAGATGATTATTTATTAATGATATTAATGAAAAAGAACGCATGAAACGCTAGCGTATTTCCGGAGTATTAGCTTGATAGTTTCCCAAAAATGTCGCTGCTGTCGCGAAAATATGAATGTGATTCGAGTACGAGTTCGCGCCAAGTGTTAACGCGTGAATATTGCCTACTCAGAAAAATTCCGTCGGTTTATATATTTGCAGTGCATTAATCCCTATAAAAATTTAATCTTTCCTGATAAAAAACTTTTGATAGATAAATACGTAAGCATAATCAAAAAATTGACAAATTATTTTTGTTGATGTGTTGCAAAAATTTGCATCAGTTTATACAATTGTCGTAAGTCGGGAAAAAATGATCGAAAAAATTGTTCAAGAAAACATGATTTTCGCCCTACTAAAAGTAACATTTTAATCAAAATTTTGTTTTTCCCAATAACATATAGAAAGCAGCTTTTCGACGAATGAAAATGAAAGTATGTAATCCACTATAACCAAAATTGTATCACCTATACACCCTGGGGAAAATTCGAGGGTTGTCAACTCTGCGCCCATGTGCCTGTATTAAACTCAGACACGGAATGTGTCGTGAACACACAACCAATTAAATTGAGAGAGGAATCGATTCATCATTCCGAAAAATCCCTTAAGTTGTCCTGCGGGAGTTCTCGCACAAATGTCATTTTTCCTTCAATTTAGGCTACTTTCATTTCCGTTCCATCTATTTACTGACGTGCCTATCGAGTGGCCTCCTGCCTTACGGAATCTTCGATCTTGACCCGGACAAGCTACCGGTAATAGAAAAATCAGGAGCAAGAGAAAACGGAATGATGGAAATAAGACAAGAAGAGAGTGGGAAAGAGGAAGCGTTTGGACGTAGATGCGTTATCGAGGGTCTCTGCTTTGTTACGGCCCATGAAACTCTATAGGTTTCGTCACTGATGTCCAAACGAAATTATCGGCGTGATTGGGTTAGGCGGTATTTGCCGTCGACGTTTAGCACTCGGACACACGTTTTCCCGACCGTATCGTAGCCTCGCACAAGCCTCGGATCTCTCCGTTCGAAACATCGAATCGTGAAAACAAAAGATTCTCTCGCGCCGAGCAGTCGCTAATACACTCGCTTATTCAGGACGTGCGCAAATATGAGATATTTTGTGCGGTTAATGAAACGAGAGCGACCTGCCGTCTGATCTATCAGATTTCACCTTCCATATCACGTTTTTCCGGGTATTTTCTGAAATCTTGAAACGTCATGTGACGATATCTTTCAGAGAGAGCTGTCCGGATTGAGAATTTTTATATTTACATAATAGTCATTGAAACCAATGTTCATGATTCATCAGTATTTGATGTTAATCATCAGTTGATCAACATCTGATACAACAGCTAATATTGAGCGATCAACTACTGATCAGATCAAATAAGACTGAGTAAAGTCGATCATTCAATAACCTCTGAAAATCTATGTGAATAAAAATGTAAATGGTTTGTTCATAATCACTAATCTCTGAAAGTTCTTTACCAATTGAAATTTTGACCCAATTTTGCCTTCGAATCCTGGAGTGTTTTTATATACTTTTTATGTAGAATGTCACATCTGCGACTATGGAAAAAATCTACTACGGGGCATTTCATACTTATTCGTCTATCATTGGACTTACCATTTTCATTCTCTCTTTTTTCTTTCACATTTAAACAGACTGAGTAGCAACAACGCGTGACAGAATACCGCTAGTAACAAGTTATTTTATCAACATAATACAGATACGGCTGAAAAAATGTAATCGCGTGAATATTTAAATAAACGGCAGTTGATTTTTTTAACTGTTGAAATTGAAATTGCAAATTATTAGTATTTTTAGTATAAACATTCTTGTTGGTTTAATCACGGTTTTTAACATCGTGTTAAGTCATCGGATAACGTGTAGGCACGTGTAAAATGCAAGACACTTGGTTTTGCTGGACATAATGAGTCAACGTTCGATAAATACGTGGCGGTATGGCAAAATATATTGATTGCACCAGGAACACGGTGTGAGTGGAGCCTCGTCTTTGTACGTTCGGTGATAAACACGTATATCATTTTGCTTTTCTTCGGGACAATAAAAAAAGAACGCTGCCCAAGCATGAAGGAAATTCTCTCAGC
Organism: Cremastinae sp. B BG-2022a; assembly: GCA_030522605.1. Lineage (NCBI taxonomy): Eukaryota > Metazoa > Arthropoda > Insecta > Hymenoptera > Ichneumonidae > Cremastinae sp. B BG-2022a. Next base: position 52,626 of record JAPYYX010000832.1, read on the forward strand.
AAATTTCAATAATTAACTGGTGTTCTGTAGAGAAAAAAATTTGTTAACGCTGGAAAACTGAGACAAGATTTTTTTACGGCTACAGAAAAGAATTTTCACCTGCGTGAAATATTCTCGCGTTCACAATCGTTACAGAAAATCTTTCATGATTATTTCTCGTCGCATGCATTAATTTGCATGACTGCCGATATTGGTCATGGTGACTATACGTGATAAAATCCAGGTCATTAACCCGGTATATCAAACTTGTAACACTTTTGAAATATTGTTTTTTTGTTAACATAATTTTAACATAAAAAAATTCAACAAATTATTTTGTTCAGCTTTACTTAAAAAGTGAAGAAAACTTATCAAAGATTTTACCCAATTAAATAGAAAAAAAGAATTACAGGATAAAATTAATGAGATTTATTTAGAAGAGATGACAAACGATAGCGTGTAAAGAAATAGAAATAAAAGATGTAATTGAATTCATTACAAAATGCAGAGACCACGAGAAAGTAGATAAAAAAGTAAAAGAGCGATTGAAAAATTTAAAATAGAAAACGATAAATGATGAAGAAGAATTGATTCGGAAATCGATGTATAAATGTAAGTACAAACATTTGATTCAACATACGGAAGAACCATGGAAATATTGGAAAACAGAGGAGGTAAAAAGCAAAGAAATGTAGGCAAGATTTAGGTGCGGAAGTATATGGAGAGCTGGAAAAAAAGAAAAAGATGATTGGACATGTAGATTATGTATGAAGGAAGATGAAACGCTTGATCATCTCGGGGTTTGTGATGAAGGAAGGGAGATGATAAATGGCAAACCAACAGAATATGTTCAAGATTGGGTGAAAGAAATCGGGCAACTGCATATTGCAGAAAGACTGATCGGCATGCTTAAAGGAGATGTAATCAAAGAAATATGTGATTATTTTAGAGAAATAGAAAGTGTTGTGTGTGTGGATTCTATCACGGATCTTCTCTGGGGTAGTAAGTCCCGAGGTTGTCGTTTTTTTTGTACGCGAAAGAATCTCACACGTGCGACTACAAGGCAATGAGTCGCGAGAGAAGGAATTAAAAAGAGATTGAATTTTATTATAATTTGAAATGAAAAGAAATTTATTAAAAAATACTGTTGAAAAATATAAAAAGAAAATACGGATACAAAAGAATGAAGTCAGGTCAGGACTGAACGTCGTGCCTTGCGAAGTGACTCTTGGAACTGTTGGTTTCATTCTGATGAAAAATACAAATTATTTTGTCTTCAACGAGCGAAAACGAGAGAGAGGGTATAAGCTCTTTTTGTACATGACAAAACGGGAAAATTTAGTGGCAGTCGAAACAAATGATCAGCAGTCGTTTTGCAATATGCACGCTCAAAACTTTCTTTTAAGACATACAAAAAATGGCACGGGATTCCCTGATTGTTTTATAGCTTGTACCTCTGTCTCACGTCGTGATCTTCTTGGCTTGATCCTTACTTTTTACAAGTATGAGAAAAATACACCGAATACGTAGGCGAGTAAAATTTGTTCTGAATAACAGACACTAAACAGAAAGGCTGTGCAAAATCAAAAGTTGTGATTGTAAGTAATTAAGGTTGGTAAACTCTTTGTAAAAATTCTCTAAAGGTTATGCAAATGAAACTAATTACTATTACTATTAATAAAATTAATTCGATTAATACAGACAGTCGTGGACCCGTGGTCGATGTTGAGTTTCGGCGGTCCTACAAGTTAAGCCGACATTGGGCGCGGCCAATACTTGGATGGGTAACCGCTTAACTTTGATCAGCTAACGGGTCAGCGCTGAGCGGGAGGTGGTTTTTCTGGGTTTTTCGAGGTTTGATAACTTCGGAAAATCCAGAAAGGACGTCACCGAATGTATTGGCACGAATTTTCCGCAGTTTTTCCATGCCCATGTGCAAACATGTGCGAATGCGATACAGATTAGCGCGGAAGTTGGCTGCAGACACAATAGGGGCGGGGGGGAATTGTAGGGAAAAAAGAAAAACACTGGAATGAACCATGGCATAGACGGTTCTCAATGGACGGGCCATGTCGTGTTAAAACTAAGAGTCGTACGAAAGGAAACCGAACTAACTAACTTAATTCGATTAATTAATTTGATCTCATTAACTGACCTGAAAGTAAACTATGGCCTTGCAAAGCTGCAGCCCCAGGAACCACGTATCGGTAATGTCCCACAGCACGGTTGATGGTAGGCAGAAGATAATGACGAGTAGATCAGCGACCGCGAGATTCACGATGAAATAGTTCGTTACGGTTCTCATCCCAAGATTCCTGTAAACGGCGACGCAGACGAGAAAATTTCCGACTAGCCCAACGGTAAAGACTACCGAATGCATCGCTATCAATACATAATCCAACAATCCGGGCGAGATGTGCGCTGCTATGAGATTGAGATAATCCTCATCGCTGACGCAATAATCGTTCGTGCAATTGGCTCTGTCGTCGAAATCGTCCTCGAAATCATCATCGGGAAGCAAATTCTTAAACGATTCATTTTTCACCTTTGTTTGCAGTGACGAATTTAAGCCAAAAACGGACGGTAATTTCAGCATCAAGAATATCAAACAAACATCGATTAGTGTCATTTTTCTTTTAATTCGGAGTTCCATCTTCTGTTGTATCTTCCAGCAGCGTTCCCGTTTTACTTCAATTTTCTCGAAATTCGTGTTGGAAAGCTCGAGAGATCCACATAGAATTTTTAATTCACGTCCTACTCATTTTCATTTCGTTTTTTTTCTTCTGTCCTCTGGATGAATTTTCAGTTGTACGGAACTTCTTGGAGCTTTTTTTTCGAATTCTACGCTCTTCAGTCACTTCTTTTCGTCGTTTCGCGTACAAATTGAGTCGTGAAAAGGAGAGCAAACAATCTCAACAATACAGCACATAATCCTTCTCGCTGTCTTCATTGACACGAACTGCTCTCGTTCTTTTTTTCTTCTCTTTTTTCCAATTGTACAACAAGGGTGCATGTTAAACAAGAATCTCGCTCTCTCTCTCTTGAACAAGTTCACTGCTTAAAATCTTTCTTTAAATAAACGAGATATCTTGCTTAGTATTTGAAAATTTAGGATGCATGAGGAGCTCCCAGGAAGAAGATCCTTGAAATTCCCTTAGGAAAAGTCGTACACGGCGATCGCAAAATTTGATTAGCGTTATCCTTATACTCTCTCTCTCCGTCTCGCCGCTGAGAACCAGGTTACAAACGACGATAAGAGTCGTGATATTTCTTTAGTCTCCCACGGCTCGTGTTTCCTCGCCTGCAGGGATTCAATGTCTTACAGAATCCCGCACTTTTTCAATTGTCTATTTTAATATAAATTCTCAGTCGATTCACATTTTATCTTGACATTTACGTAAGAAACATTTCCCGAGCTTCCCCGTTATACATTTTCATACTTTTTCTCCGATATTCTTTGTCCTCGCGAACATTTTCCGTTTCTTCAACTCGCGAAACGTTCCTTTCAGTTTTTTCCTGCCTCGATATCGATCCTCTCAATTACCAAGTTCCCATTCCCGATCCGCGCGCTCGTAAATCTCGGCATCTTAATTTGAAGTTACGTTCAATTAAGATATCCATAAATGTTTCTTTCCCCTTTTTCTCATGCAAACGGAAGGATTTTCGTTTTCCTTTTTTTTTGTCTCCTTTTCCTCGTAAAGCTTGAATGTCCCTGAGCGCTGAGATAGATCGCGACGACGATTGTTTCCAGGCGACAATCCAACAAAACAGAAAGACAGCGTGCAGAATTCCTCGAGGAAGAAAAGACTCGCGCGATCCAACGCAATTATATACTCCGTAAAACTCGATGTACCTTGAAAAGCTGTTTTTTCATTTTCGTTCCCATTTCACGCTCGCTCTCTTTCCATCTTCCTCGCCCCTCGAGCTTTTTCCCTCCGACGTCGGTTTCTATGCTTGATCGAGGCCACCTCCACCGCCGACGGTTTTTCGTTTCTATTTTTTTTATCTTCCACTCTGCGAAACTAACGTAGGGCCATTTACGACGTACCTGGAATCATGAAGGAAACGATTTTTCTAAATGCCCTTGTCATTCCTTTTTCCCGTCTCCCTCTCTCTCGCCGAGTCTCTAGTTTCCAATTTCTCGAAAAATAGAGCCGGGGAAAAAAGTTACCGCGAATAAACGAGCTTGCTTCATATCGGGATATCTCGCCCAAGGGTCCACCGTCATTTATTCTACGTAAAAAAAGGTTTCGAATTTATTTCTTTGTATGTCGAGCGATCCCTTTTCTAGCCCGGTTGTCCTTTTTTCCCGACGCCCGGGCGCGCTCTTGAAATTTATCGGACAAAACTAATTGGGAAGCTCGCGAGCACGATTTTCGCGGCTCGCTATAACTTTGCGCTCTTGTGTATACAGTAATGACGAGAGGGGGATCGAGCGCGTGCCACTGGCGATACACACGGCCTGTGGACGTGTACATTCGAACGCACGCCTCGCTCCATACATATAAAATTCGAAACGCGTACGTCGAAGGAATACACCGTTAATGCGGGCAAATAACGCGAGTAAAATTGAAATTGTATTTGCTCGAGTAATTGAGAAAATGTTTTTTTTTTAGAAGAAAGTCCGAGAGCGAAATAAAATTAATTGCGATTTCAAAAATTTTGATTGTAAAAATGTCTGACAAAAATTGAATTTACTTTTTCTTTGAACAATCAGTGATAAAGCCACTTAGTATCTCATAATTATTCGTGGAGAAAAAGTTCGATAGGAAAAAAATTTCAAAGTTTGAGAAAAATTCAATTAGGTAATTGTTATGAAAAATTCAGGAAGGCTTCTGTGCGAATTGAGATAAGATTTAAATAATTAGATTCTTTAATTACGCAGATTTCTCATTTCCAACTGATCGAAACGAATGGGAAATAAGCTCAGGAAAGTCGAGATTTAGTCTCGCTTTTCTATGCAAGCGACGTGAATGTTATCGACAGACTATCTACCTCCGGATCCTATTTAATTTTTAATAGTAATTCCACGTTGAATTATTTTACACGATCGCAGAAAAACGAGCAGTGTACGATAAAAGCAACGAAAGTAAAGCACGGCATTATCATAATTTTTAAGCACGACGTAAACAAATATTTAGGGTAAAACCATATCAGTCGCCAAAGTGATCGATTAATTAAAAATAATTTCCAACATCCATCGAAAAAATTCTGAAAAAAAAATTCGCTTCAAAAACGTTTTAAAAAAAAACTAGATCTTGTATTACGCGTGAGAGTATTTTTAGCCTATAATTCCTGAAAAAGATTGAAAAACAAATAAAATAATCGAAATAGCATGATTTTCGGTCGTAAAACAAAAAAATGGGATTTTCAAGATTTCGTATTGAATTTTTGTTATTGCAAGGAAGTTTCTATACCCAAGGGTGACGACTCGAAGATAAACACGAACTCTGAGTACGTAACTCTAATAATAAGTGCACGTACAGGTGCATGTACGATGTGTAGCACGTATTCGAGGGATGAACATTTCGCGATGAATCACTTTTAGTACGGCTAACGTGTAACTCGTTTCATTAACAAGCGAAATAACACGAATAAATTCCAATAGAATTTTGTGTGAGTAATGTACGCGTAAGCGAGAAATTTACGTATGGAAATTCTCACCCGTGACTTCTAATATTCATTCGTGACTGTACCGTGTTTGAAAGTTGAAAAATTTAAAAGAAGATATATACATGTGATGGTAATAAAAGGGTGCTTATAAATAAACTAGACCCTCTATACTCTGCACGTGTTGTAATTCCCGCTAATATTAACTTTATTGCCAACATTTTTCATCGTCATTTCGTCTTTCGCTTGATGCCGGCTTCATTTTTGACCTCTCGCACTCTATCCACTTCTCTGTGTGGTCAGCATATCTCTACTCTTGATCTTCGTAACGCTTTCGGTCACGCGAGAAGCTTTTTTTCTGCGATTAAAAAAAATTTTCGTCAATTGATGGTTCTATCGAAATTTGAATATTTTTTATTTCGTTAATTACGAGACATTTTATAACGAACGTATTATTCCTGCATACCCGAAAAATTATTTATAAGGATATTTCTAAATAAAATAACAGTTTTCCAAAACTATCATTTTCGTAACAAAATAATAGTCTCTGTTGTATTTATAGAAAGTTTTTGGTAATTCTGTACTGTAGGGATTTATACGAAAAATAGCACAATTTTTTTTCTTTGATAAAATATGACGATTTAAGGACGTTTTTGCGGAACTTGACTCAAATCAGCATCTGGACGTGTGAAAGTAAATGTCATCAAGCAAAATTATTAAGATACTTCGTGGAAAATTGGCGTTGACGTTCTTTGACATTATATTAGACAGTATGCAAAATTTTTTGAAACTTCACCGTATATAAATCGAGATATTAATTGTACAAAATCACACCTTTTAAGGTAGTTCGATGACAAATGCTATTCCAAGATTAAAGTACAAAAATTTGAGAAACAATAAATAAATAGATGAAACGTTATTGTGCAAAATTTGG
>JAPYYX010000833.1:0-69372 GCA_030522605.1 Cremastinae sp. B BG-2022a
CAGCAAACTCGGAGAAAAAGAGTAGCGGTAGCTCGAGAGCGTACAGTTGACGTTCCGTAAATGTACTTGCCTCGAGTCTCTACCGCGACTCTTGATCACGGGTTAGAAAAAATAACTTACATGAGACATAACAAAATTGATTTTCATTTTTCATCATTATTTTTATTAAGAAAAATCATTTTATAAAATATATTTTTTAAATTATATATTAAATATTATTTTATCTAAATTCAGGAATAGTTCAATAGTTAATAAAAAATATTGTTATAAAATAAAATACAATTCGTTTCAATATTTTATTACAAAATTTGTTGAGAAAAATCATTTTACAAAACATAAAAATTTATCTAAACATTATTTTTCATTACCGGAAGCGCTTGAGCTATAATTTACGAGTCATTATACGCGTATAAAAAAAGAAAATGATTCTCAAAAAAAAAAACGAAAAGTCTTGTTTACTTGACACAGAAAAAAAAATCAATTCCGATGAATCATTTTTTCTTTGATTGTAAAGAACTATTTCGTAATATTGTTTGATTTCTCTCTGAATGGAATAGAAAAATATATGCAAATTCAGCAAAACGCTATCTGCGATCGTAAATTGAAAGGTATCGTATTTCTCGGAAGCAGACGTAGATCCCGTCAGTACGCTATTTTAGTAAAAAAGCAAAAAAAACAAAGTGTGTGCACTTGTATATAAATACGGATTACGTAAGGTTTTAGTTCCATTCGCGGACAGGAGGGAGGAAAAGCCGCCGGAGAAACAAAGCGAGCGCGATGTTTCTCCGCGTGCGGATGGTACTCGCGGATTAAATCGCGTGTGCGAGATGAGATCTGTATACGCACTCTCGGTGGCATTTTTTCCCCGAGAGGAAGCGCGTGTGTGTGCAGAGGCGGAATATCTCCAAGAGAGAAGGAGCTTTTCGACTTTTGTATATACACACGAGATCTCGCGGGCACGAAACGCTTCTCTCGCGCTCACGGTCCGTTAGATCCGATCAACGTGATCGACGAGCACTAGATAAACATACGGAACATTATATATCACCGTACGTACGTAGGATTATAATAGAACTTCGTGACTCGTGGAAGCGCGCCCGCACACACTCCCGGGGTGAAAGTCGGTGAACTTCGTCTTGTACCGACGTGTACCGGTCATTAATGTACATTTTTATTCTCAAATCCTTATTACTTTTGTTTCTGCTCCGTGACTCACGGCGGAAATGACGGGAGACAAATAACCGTTCGTAAAATCTGTAGGAGTCGGATTTAAATAAATGAGAGAGAAGTTGCAAGATCGATCGATTTGATTATTCGGAGGAGAGATTAAAAATCAATGAAATATCCTGGAGAGAAATTTTGTCGACGTCCTCACTGACATTGGAGATAGAAATCTTGGCATTGATCATTGTTTGCGGAAGTATATAGGTCAGTCGAGATGAATGACCAGGCGAGTTATTTGTCGGTTTACGGAAAAAATATGCGAGACCGCAGGTTGGCAATGATCCGCTTATAGCGAAACGATACGCGCGCGAGTCTTATTAAAAACGCGCGTGAGCCTGGGACACGAAGAACCGCGACAGGCCGCAGAGTTCGACCGCAGGGATTCCCTCCGCAGACGTCGTAAATGCACTTTTTCTTTTTTCCCTTCTCACTCTTTTTTACCATCCTTTTCCCCATTTTTGCCGGATCACCATCTCACGTTCCTCGCTGGCTCACGTCCAGTCAAGAAAATCCCTTGGCTCTCGGATGCGCTCGAGTATTTTGCACCGTCGTAGGTGTTGTCTCGAGAGTCAGGGCGTAGGTAAGGTGTGCTTGATGTATACATGTATATGGTAGTAATGAAGCGAAGTAAAAGGAGGAATCAAAGCTCTCTCGTCTCGAACGATCGTATAATACCGGTTTCGCTAGAGATCTGTAGGCTCACTGCGCTCCTCTCTCTCCTTCCTCTCTCTCTCATATCCCTCTCATTCTCCATTTCTTTTCGCCTCTTTTCCCTCTCGAGGACGAACGCGAAGGCCCTTTTACCTCGAAATCGATGCCTCCGACCATCATTGTCAACCCGAAGCTAAAATAAAAAAGAAATTATTTTTCGAGCGAAACGAAATTTTTTCGAGACGAAAACAGGAAAAGAATATTTAAATTGATGATCAGAAATTCGTAAAGGCATCGTCCCACGCTGACGTTTTTTTTATCCTCTTATCCTCGACAATAGATCTTGAGATTTGAGAAATGAAATAATTCATAGTCTTCGAATTGGATATTGATGTGTGCGTTTTTACGCATGAGCGAATATCGCGTTTCTCCGGGGAGAGCGAATTTTTTCTGTGTCTGTGGCCCGGTGCCAGATTTTTTGGCGAACCGAAGGATTTCGGTGACAATCCGAGGATCGGTCACGTCTCGGGAAGAATTATAATAAGAAACGGTGATGGCGCGAGTAGGAAGAGATCGAAAGTTTTGCTTTTGGTTTTCATTTGTTTTTCTTTTTTCTCCTCGCTGTTCTTCTTTTTTGCTCGTGACGTTGAAAAATGTCTGGTGATGCGTAGCTACCGGGACGTTGAATCTTTGTATATAATCGGTGAAATGCGTAAGCTTTCCGAAGCAAAGAGACGAGGAGGGTACTTTGGACGGGGCGGCGAGGAGGTTCGGGCTTACGGGTTAAATTTATCCTGCGCGGAGTTTCGGGGAAGTATGGCAACAGGGAATGAATAAGAGCGAGAGAGAATGCTGATGCTTGTATGGCCGAGCTTACATACGTACAACTTTCGTCTTGATCGTCTCGAATGCCCGTTTGTACGTTTCTCCAACGCCCGGCAGAATCTTCGCGCAAGGAATACCCAAGCACGGTTTGCCTGGATCTATACCAGAGACAAGGGAGAGAAAGAGAAAGAGAGACCCTCGGAAATAGCTTATGGACTCGAAAAACGATGTGCCCCGAAATAACGCCACAACCAACATCCAGTAGCGGATGCATGACTTCGAGATTGCGACTCCCTGTATTTTCCCTCTCCCCGGGACGTCCGGTTATCGATCCGTTCACCTCGCATTTTTTCGATCCAAAATCCGAAATATCCGGAAGAGACGGCTTTCATGTTTGTATTCCATTATAAATACAAGAAATTATTTTTCAATTTTTTTGAAGCTTTTGAAAAAATAAGTTTATAGATTTTGGTTTACTTGAATTTGGAAAATAATTTTTGGTGATGAATTTTGGCATGGACACGTCGAAAAGTTCTTTGAGCTCGACAGTATTTCATGTTGTCAATCCAATGAATTATGTTTGATTTTTTTTTCAAAGCAAGCTTTTTTGAAAAATTGAATGTAAAAATGTTCCTTCACCTGGATCATAAAAAGAATTATTTCGCCATCGACTTTTATGATCGAAATGGAAATTTATTTAGTAAATCTCTGTTGATGATTTTCAGATTCCCATAATTAATTCAATAAATAATTTTTCAATTTTTTTAAAAATTGATATGCAGTTAAAGTTTTACAAATCCTTTTAAAAAATGGAATGCATGGACTTTGTTCTACCTGGATCTCGAAATGAATTTTTTCGTGACGTATTTTGGCATGGAAGAGAATGAAAGTTCTTTAACGAGGCTCGATAGAATGAAAAGAGTGGAAGCGAGACGGTGAGTGAGTGGCCCAATTTCGTTGGAACCGAATATGGATGGAGAACGCGAGAACTGGTACCGGTCTCGTGGAAGGTGTACAGCGTAGAATGAAATACAGTTTGCTTCGAGAGCGAGCATGCTGCTCTCGAGAGCGTATATACGAGTAGTAATATCCTCGTCCAGAGGATGTAATATTGCCTATTCCAACACGTTGTTGTAAAGTTCTCCCCTCGGATCGAGACTCGAGGGACCGCGACGAACGAGACTCTGGCCAGCGAATTGTGTTTAAGGCGAAAGAAGCACACGCTATACCGTATACAGTCTCAAGAAAATAACGTATAAGGAGAAGACGAGAATTCTCGCGATGGCACGCGAGCACGAGCTCCGTCATGTCAATGATACTATCATTGGCTCTACTCGCAAATTAAATAAAAAATTATACTTTTTTTTCTCTCTCTCTCTCTTTATAGACATTTTTTGTCGACGAGAGAAAAATATTTTTCATTCTTTTTCTCGGCGTCTTCTTGCGTGTATTTATGTATATGACGTTTCATGAAAGTTCCAGACACGAAATATTTACCTCCGCGTTCAGTGCGCGGTGTCATACGAGAACACTGCAATGCATAACCGGGGGCGACGAGGAAAGACCAGTAGTCACGTGTGAGAGACACATTTCACGTAAAATCGATATGTCTTCGAGACTCGTTATTTTTCTTGGGAGTTAATTTTAGATTTTTTTCAAGGAAACAACTTTCCATTCCTGTAAAAATACTTTTTTGTTCAAATCGTGTTTTTGCTGAGACTTTTTTTTGAATTTGTTTTCAGAGATATTCAAGGTGAAAGCGTCGGAAAATAGATTTTTCCATTTGCGATATTTTTCGAAACTTCGATCTTGATTTGTCTTGGACATTTTTTTACCTATTTTACCTTCGTAATGTGGGAAAGAGTGATGATCTAATGTTTCTAACTTGGTTTGAATAGAAAAAGATTCCTCACAGGCTGAGGTCTGAAAATCTGAAAATGTTTAAATTTCAAGTTTTGTTTTCTCTGCTTTTCCCGAACCACAAAGACTTTATTGTATTTATTGAAGATCTGCCAGCAAGGTGAAACGAGAGTGAAAATACGAGGATACAAAATATTTCAATCATTCCAGAAATAGGAGACCTTTAAAAATCAAAAAAAAAATTTGGATACTCGTGGAATAATTCGTCAAAGACTTAAAAGTTATTAATTTAGCCATTCTATAATATAGTAATTTATCATTCTTTAAATTTTTCATCAAAATATTTTGAAATTTTTTACGAAACTCAAAAATTTATTTCTCACTTTGTTATCAATTTTTGAACATTGACCCGATTTTTTAATTTGTGATAAATCTGGGTGGTCTGGGAGAGATTGAAAAATGAATTTTCGATTTTCTAATCACCAAATATACGATCGGAAATTTTCCCACGCGTTCTCGAAAATAAATAATTCAAAAATTTGAGGTCATAAAGAAAAAAATGACTGTTTCCGAGTTTTTAAAAAGAATTAAAAAAAATCTTTTTCATTCTGTTGAAGAGTTGTATGACCAACTTGATGGATCTCGTAACAGCGAGCACTCTTCGCACATTGAAAGAGGCGTCGTCGCCTTCACAACTGGACCGCGTGCATTGTGTGTTACGTTGCCTCGTCTCGTCACTTTCACTCGGTCCAGGCAAAGAGAATCTCCCGTTGGTTATGCGCTGTACGTTTAACCGGCACCTACGATATAGATAGAGAATCGATAAGGCGACACGCCCCAACGAGTCTTCGCAAGGCCGCGTCGATACACTTTTTTCCATCTCTCGTCGTCTTATTTTTCTCTTTCAACTCCTTTTTCCTACATATTAACAACTCAAACTTCCGTTCCTCAATATTATTTATGAGATCGTTTACTCCTCTCCCACGCTATTCACTCATTTCTCTCGAAAATTCTCATCCGAATTTCCGATCACGCGCACACGTACCTCGCATTCTCGTGAGAGCCTGTCGTAATTTTTTTTCTGGTTCGAGACTCAAATAAGGCCGGTGAAAAGTCGACTTTCTGGAAAGAAAATTAATTCTCCGAGAGAATGTGAAATTCGATACTTTCTTTGCGAAAAATGTATTCGTGCCGGGGAACGAGAAGAATCAAAATAGAAAGTAAATATAGGGCTTTGGGGTAAAAATGATTTAGAGGCATTGTTCAAAAATTCGGGTGAGTCATGAGAATATAATGAAGATATAACTCCGCTGGAAAACTTTCTCGCAGGCATGAGGAAGAGCGCGCGTTCTCTCTTACCTCAGCGCTAAAATGGTCAAATAATCGTCGTTATCACGTCAGATGTCTGGTGGAGAACGTCGAAACGGCAAAAACCGAATGGACGAAACGTTTGGGTAGACGAGAAATCGCTTGGCCCCTTGCCAATCTTGAAAATGGAAGCATATCTTCCGCTCGAGAGTTCAACGTACCCTGGACTCTTCGAGAGTTTGAGCTTTCGTTCGCTTTTCTATTTCTTTTATTCCTCGCTCTTTTCACCCGTTCCGGCAACGATGCCTCGCCTCGTTTCGCCATTTTTCGTTCCTTTTTCCCGCTCGCGAGAGAGAGTCTTCCTTTGAAAAATCAAAGGGAGAGCACGGGAGAGCCTGAAAAAAGTGACTTATAGGAGCAGCTGCTCATTACACGCCGTCTTTCTTCCGAAAACCATAAAAAATTAAATATTCACCAAACCTTTGGACTACCGAGAAAATGAAGATCAGAAAAGAATCCACAGATGCGCGCCGAGCTGAAAAAAAAAATTATTTTCACTGTCTGTTACATCTGTTTCGTTTTTTCCTCAATTTATTTCCAACCTTCGATGTATTACGTTTCAGATTTATTTTTATTTTCAGGTAACCCGATCTCGTGTTTACATGGGATACGTTGATTATTATTATTATTATTATTATTATTATTATTATGGTGTTTTTTTTTTTCAAAATACTCGTAGTGAAATTTTTTCGCTTACGGGCGTTCTCGCGGATGAATCAATCGAGAGTAAACTCATCGAGACGACGATTTTGCGTCTGGTTTGCAGAGCGGAGAATGGCTCAGGCTAAAGGTATTGGAAGTCAGGCCGGAATTGACGAGACTAGGAGCGACGGTCGAGGAAGCTACGATATTATCGACCGCCCACGACGAAGTCCTCGTACGTCTTCACAGTAAGCAGAGCCCTGTCGAGGAGTTACTCAAGCAAGCCGATCAACTTATCTCGACCCAACGTCCCAGAGCCGAGGTTTACGCTGCGATGGCTGAGACACTCGGGCAAGCCTGGCGAGACGTCAACTCGCTACTGGAACTACGAAAACAAATACTCGATCACAACGTCCTTTTCCAGAGGTGAGAACAACTTCCTAATTTAAAAAAAATAGGCATGAACAGTAATTTATAAAAAATAAAATTATTTTTGAGTTAAAAATTTTTTCTAAAAAATTCTACGAAATAAATTTTAAGTACTCGATCACAAGGTCGTTTTCCAGAGGTGAGAAACATTTCCTAATAAAAAAATACGCATGAACAGTAATTTCTAAAAAATAATATTTTTTTTGAGGTTTAAAAAAATTTTTTTAATTTTTTCTAAAAAAATTCTATGAAATAAATTTTATTTTTGACGTACGTTTGAGGGATGGACTTTTTATTGCAGACGAGCCGAAGAATGTCGAGACTGTACCAAAGCTTTAGAAATGGCATGCAACGATACTTTGTTACCGATCGAGATCGAAGCTGTGAAAAAATTTTTGAATAAAATTCACGACCTACGAAAAGCAATGTTGTCGTCGCTGATGGGTGCGCTTCAGGAAGGAAAAGCACTTTTGGATCGTTTGAAGGAAATTGCGAATGAGGGCACATTGGATTCGAGACCGGATCGAATAAAGATCGAAGCTGATCATGGTAAAATTTCACAAATTTAACAAAATTATTATAATAAAAATTATAAACAAATTGTTAAGCTTGCCTTCTAATAATTTTATTTCTGTAGCTGTCGCACAGGTGGAAAAATGGCTCGAGGAACTTCACGACCAGAGAAGTCTCATCGAGATTTCTTTCAGCAGTAGAAAAACCCAGCTGGAGCAGTGTCTGGCTCTCGCACTTTTGGCCACCGATCTGCGAGATTTGGAAGAAATTCTGAGCGACAGAATAGCTGCGTTGTCGAGCAGTAGCGATCAGCTGGGAGATTCGTCCTCCAGTGCAGAGTTGCTGCTGTTCGAGCTCAAAAAATTGCAAACCGAAGCAAAAGTTCGATATTTTTTCTCGATTTTTATTTTTTTTTTTTAACTCACGGATTTGTACTAAATTCACAAAATTTTGCAGGAGTTTCAGGACAGATCGATCAAGATTACAAAATCGACCGAGCAACTGGCGACATCGGGACACTTTGCGGGCGATCAGGCGACCGAGCAGGCTTACGCGATTTTGGAAACTGCAGCCGATTACGTAAACGATCTCGATCAGTACGAAAGTCTTTTGAACAGAGCGATAGCTTTTTTCGAATCTTCCAGATCGGTGAGTCCATAACTTTTAATTGCAGATTAGAAAGTTTTTTAAAAAATGTAAAATTTTATATAAAATTTTTGTGATATTTTCGAAAAGGCTTTCACGAAGCTGGATCAGCTCGAGATTCAGTTAGCAACGACGGAACATCCGGAACACTCGGCTCAACTGGCGCGCTTTCACGCCCAAGCGGCATCGACGCTCGGGGACGTAACTGCGATCCCATTGAGCGAGGGTTACGCTCTGCTCGACATAACGGGAAGAGGAGCGCCCGGCGCGGAGGTTCGTTAAATAAAATAGCGTTATTAAATCTCCGCAGCGTTCAATTATCGAGACGACGAGCAATAAATCCACACCCAATGAATTTTTCAGCACCTGAACTCCTTTTTTTTCCCATTGTATCCTCGATTTTTCTCATTTTTGTTGATTTTTTTTTATCGTCAGTTAATTTGTTTCGGACAATTAAAATTTCGCTTATCATGCAGGGCGTAAAGCGAACGGTCGAGGATTTGGAGAACCGCAAGATTCGTCTCATGGAACGTTGCACCGCGCACAAGGAAGAGAATCTCAGAATATCTCGAGGTCTCGGAATATTTTTCGAGAAATACGACGAATTGCGCACGTGGCTGGCCGGGATCGCGGACGCTTTTCTACGCGGTCACCAGGACATGGGAAGTGACTTACCGATGGCCAAAGATTTTTATAATTTGCACTGCCAGCTGATGGACGACCTGGGGAAACGCGGACTCGAGATCGACGAGGCTCTGGCCGTTCTCTCCGGGACGATCCTCGAGATAAGCGACGAACGACATCGCGCCCAGCAGAAACAGGACATCGAGGACAGGGTGGAGGCTCTCAGAGATTCCTGGCTGGAAACTCGAAACTCCGTTCAATTCAGAGTAAATCTTTCTTCCCTGTACGTCGATTTTCACAAAGCCGCTGAACAACTCGGGAGCGAGCTTGATCTGTTGGAGATGGAATTTAAGATGAACGTTGAAAAAATGGACGACGAGAAAATACGAGAATTGGAGACTCGATGGAAAGAGTTGCAGCCTCTTTATCTCAAATTGACGAATGCGGGTGCCAAATTTATTGACGAGGCTGAGAAAGTGAGTTTTTAATTATTTATTAAAATTTGATTTTTTTGTATTTCTGGTATACGAATATTTAAAAAATTTTCTTAAATTAATTTTTGTTATTAAAATTCATTTTTAGAGCGCGGATGCCTACCTGGACGTTCCAAGAGCGAGATTGTGCGTCGAGACTGTTTTAGAGCGGTTTGCAAACAGGCAGTTAAATATCACCGAGAGTTGGGAGACTTGGCAGACGACGATCGTAGTCATGAGAGAAAGAAGAATCGAGCAGGAGAGAAGAGTCGAGGAAAGTACAAGGGTAAGAATTAATTAAAATTTCTTATCTTGATATCCACACTGAAAAAAAATGTGTTGATCCAACAAAATATTAGTTAATTCAACAAAATATTAGTTAATTCAACAAAATATTACTTGAATCGACTAATATTTTGTTGGAAATTTTTCTCAGTCCATAATAAAACGAAGGAGAAGAGGAGGATTATAATTATTATAATTTTACGAAGAGGATTATAATTTTTTTTTTACTTTCCAGACTCTGGAGTGGGTTTCGAAATTTGGAGAACAACTTTATCCCATTCTGACGTCAGATTCGACGAATCCTTCGACGCTGCTTCAGGACCTCGAGAGTTCGCTCATTGGAATCCTGCCAGAGTTGAAAAAGGCCGTAACCGAGCTCGATGCACGGATAAAGAGCGTTGAGAGTTTCGCCCATGGAGATGATCGCGCTGGAGAACGAATAAGACTTCAACTCTCCAGAGTTTACGATCATCTTCGAACGACTGCGTCTGATTATCAGATACTTTTGGAATCGTTGATTTCCGTTTTTCGCAGCTTAGCAGAAGTAAATTTAAAAATTTCTCCCCCTAAATTCACAAGAAAAAAAAGTTATTCATTTTTTAAATCTTTACATATTTTGATTCATAATTTTTTCTTTCAGGTCGAGCAAAAGATTTTAGACGTCAGGCAAACGCGTCAGGAGGTCGAGAAATCGGGCACTTCCGGTTTCCTCTCAGAGTCTGCGAGGAAGGAATTGAGATCGAGATCGGAACAGCACGAAGCCGAGCGTCGCTCGATCGGTGATACTTTGAAGAATCTTCAGTTCGAAATCGAGGAAGTTGTCGCGAGAATTGAGAAGCAGGAGCCACCGGAAGCCGCGAGGCAAGAAATCGAGAGGTTGAAACGCGCGCTCTCGCACACAACGAGCGAGTGGGAAAATTCTTGGTTGGAAACGAGGCACAGATTGGACGGTGGAATTCGTTATTGCGATTTCGCTGACGACCTGGACCTGATCGACGCCGATCTTCGTCGACTGGCCAACCAATTGGAAACTTCGGGTTCTCGTTTCACTGGCGATAGTTTACCATCAGCGGAATCGGTATCGCAAAACTTTGTGCAGTTCGAACGAACGATTACGGTGCGACAAATAAAATTAAAAA
The DNA here is from genome assembly GCA_030522605.1 of Cremastinae sp. B BG-2022a. Lineage (NCBI taxonomy): Eukaryota > Metazoa > Arthropoda > Insecta > Hymenoptera > Ichneumonidae > Cremastinae sp. B BG-2022a. The sequence goes on from JAPYYX010000833.1 coordinate 10,679, forward strand.
ACAATTTTTTTAATTTAAAAAATTAAAAAATAATAAATTAAAAAATATTTTTTATAATTTTAAATAATTTTTTACAAATATTTTGATATTTAGAGCTTGGAAGAACGAATAACGACCTTCGTGAGGACGACGGAGGAAAACGTGGCTCTGAGCTCACCGGATTCGCCTCTGACGATCCATCGCGAATTGACGAGTCTCAAAGAGCGATGGCAAGAACTAAAGAGACTGGCTGCAGAAACGAGAAAGCGAATAGACTTGAGTATCGAATATTTCCGATTATTGGAGGAAGCCAAAAATTGGTACAGAGAGGGCAATAAATTGTTGATCGTCATCGCGAGAAAAGCGACCGCTGCTAAAGTTCCGAATGAGGCTGCTGAGCTGTTGAAGGACGTCGACGCGTATTTGAAACCTGGGGAAGAAAAACAAGAAGAGAGGATCGAAAGAATTCGTGAATTATCTACGAGAATATTCGGTGAGAATTATTTTTTATTTGAATAAAAAATTCAATAAATATATTAATAAATATTAACAAAATAAAAATTTCAGGCACCGACAGACTGCCTCAGTTCAACGACGTCGTTGTCGAGAACCGCGAGACGTTGGATTCCTTCGCGGTGATAACGTCCGAGCTCCGTACGTTGGAGCAAAATCTCGAGAGCTCGATAATCGAGCAGGAGGATAAATTGCGGGAAAAACAGCGGGAGGAAGAAGAGCTGAGAGAACTGGAGATCGCTCGGGCCGAAGCGCGTTTGGCTCACGAGGCAGAAATGGCGAAAATAATGGAGCCGGTAATCTCAGAAGTGCCAAAGAAATTCATTCCTACCGCCGACTCGTCGGTGCAGACGAGCTCGTTGATTACCGAACGAAAAGAAGAGAGAGTCATCGAGGAAACTGTGACGTCTGCGATCACGACGAAGGAAATTCGAATACTGCAAAAAGTAGATATTCTTTCATTATTTTTTTATTATTTTAATTTAATAAAATTTTCTCTCAAATACACGTTTTTACGAAAAAAAAAAGTTTTCAAACGAAATGAACAAAAAATTTGATTCGTGGGAATTATTTCGCAGACTGAACTGGAGGAGGAAGTGCCAGTTCTCATGGCACCGTTACCATCAGCAGAACCGTGCGCCGTGCAGGAAACGGCGGAAATACCAAAAAACGTGGAACCGGAAGTTAAGGTATGCGGAGAAGCTCCGCGGTTCGTCGTAACTCTGAATGACACGACGATCGAGGAAGGTCAACGTTTGACCATTGAATGTCGAATCGTGGCGAGTCCAACTCCGGAGATCGTTTGGTACAAGGACGGAATCTCAATCCTGAATAATCCTGATTATCAGACGAGCTTCGATGAACTTACGGGTTCTTGCACTCTTACGATTGAAGAAACCTTCGCGGAGGATTCTGCTCAATTTACTTGTAAAGTTTTCAATAATTTGGGTTTTGCGGAAACTTCAGCGAATTTGACTGTCAAAGGTCAGAATTTATTTAATAACAAATATTTTAATGATTAATTAATTAAATCACAGTAAATTAATTAAATCAGAATCTTTATTGTCTTAATTACTTTTATTGAAACAAATAAAAAAATGTTCCAGAAACGGCACCGGAGCACCAACTGAGTCCGCCCATATTCGTCAAAGAATTGTCGGCATCGAGAGCAAAAAAAGGCAGTTCCCACACGCTCGAGTGCACCGTCAGTGGAAATCCATTGCCGACGGTACAGTGGTTCAAGAACGAAACGAACATAGACGACTCCCCGGATTACACGATAACGTACAACAATGGCGATGCTGTTTTGAAATTTTATGAAATAGTTCCCGAGGATAGGGCAAATTACACCTGCAAGGCAACGAATCGTCTCGGCCAGGCCTCGACCACGGCTAGCCTTGAGATTGAAATTCCCGAGGAGAAGCAACCGGAAATCTCGCGTATCGTCGAAAATGGTATTTCTACGATTTCACCCGAACCCATTCTTGAAAAGAAAGTCGAGGAAACGAGCCTACGTCGTAACGAAACCATCGAAGAAAAAATTATTCGAGAATCAAAACTAGTCACGGTAAATAATTTTATTTATTATTATTAATCGTTTGTTTTTATTATTATCGTAATTTATTGTCATCAGTCAATATAAATATAAACATGTTTACAGATCACAACTAACGAAGAAATGGAAGAAACGAAACCGGAAATTCCTGCACTGCCAAGTAAAGGCATCGATGCGCCGGATGTACTTGAAAAAGAAATCACTTCAATTTCAGTCGAAAAAGTATTGACTGAGGAAAGTATTGGTCCGGAACTCATCGAGCCCAGTATTCAGGTTCCTCTTAAGAATATTCAAGTTTTTGAAGGACGTACGGCGAAATTGGATTGCGTGATTATAGCGCAACCTGAGCCTGAGGTAAAAAATAATTGTATAAAATTTTTAAGTCGTTTGATAACAAATTTTTGAATAGTACGAATTAAAAAATCAATTTTTTTTCTGACAAATGTGAGAACAAAATAGTTTTGTTATCACCTTTTAATTTTATTCATTTAATGAATATTATTATTTTTATTTCAGATAAATTAATAATAAGAATTATTTTATAAAATATTAGACAAATTTCAATTTAATTTTATAATGTAAAAAAAATTTTATATTTATCTCAGGTGATTTGGTATCACGACGACCAACCAGTCAAGGAATCAGCAGATTTCCAGCTGCTATTTCAAGGAGATAGATGTTCGCTCGTAATTCACGAAGCCTACCTCGACGACGCTGGAAAGTATAGAGTCGTTGCGATAAATTCGCGAGGCGAGGCCTCCAGCGAGTGTGTCCTCTCAGTCGTTCGTGAGTTATAAATTATTATTATCTATTTATTTTAAGTCCTTGGAAAATTTTTCAATATTTACTATTAATATTTCATCTTTTTTATGTATTCGATTTAGCAGCCGCGGATTCGACTGATCAGCTCGCCAGTGGGAATCTGCCCCAATTCGTAAAACTGATGACTGACGTTATTGTCGAAGAGGGTGAAGATACCGTTTTCGAGTGCCAAGTCTCCGGTGAACCTCGCCCGGACTTGAGATGGTTCATCAATAATGAAGAAGTCGACGAACATGATCATAGAATAAAGGCAAGGTTGCCTGAACATTTTTCAAAATTCCCTGAAAACATTTTTGGAACATTTTTAGGAATAATTTTCATTCTTGATTTCTTAGAGCATCATGATGATTTCTGTTAGAAATAATTTTTACACCTTTGGATATCTTATTAACGACGAAGAAATCAACGAATTTGTGAAGAAATTACAAACAAAATTGGCTAAATATTTTCCAATTTTCCTGAAAAATTAAAATTTTTTAAAGTATTTTTTTTTTGAAATTATTTTCATTTTTAATTTCTTCACATGATACGATAATTTTTGTCACATAATTTTTTATATAATAAAATTGATTATAGACAACCGATGATGAAAATGGATTGTGCACGTTGACGATATCATCGACGAGGATGGAGGACAAAGGAAATTACATGATAAAAGCGTCGAACCTTCACGGCTCTGTCAAGGCCATAGCTCGTCTCGTTGTCAAGCCGTCGATGAATTCGACGAGCAAAGCCGAGACGATGGTACAGATGTTGAGAAAGCTCGTACCGCCGACCTTCGATGAAGTTTTCTGTGACGCAGAAGTTATGGCAGGAGAAGCGACGAAATTCGAGTGTGTCGTGCAAGGGACTCCGACTCTCAAGGTAATTGAATTAATCCCTTCAATCCAAAACCTCTAAACTGAACGAAAATGGAAAATTAACTAATGAAAAATGGAAACGAATCCACAAACTCTCGTGAAGATGAAATAAGTTTTTGGCTCTCCATCCCTAGATCGAAGTCTCGAAACTTTGTCTTTGTCGACGTGTAGCCAGATTTTGGTAGACGATGCCAAAAAGAAGCCTCGGAATACCGACTATGCGTTCCCTTATCCCACATATTCTTATTAGAATCGATTCCCTCGCTTTATGTCGACGAGTACATGAATCGCTGTCTTGCCAACAAGAGAGTGGCAGTGTCGTTCGTTGGTTTGAACGAAACATATGTGGCTGATTGTGTTCATTTTTTTTCTGATTGTCGTAAGTCTCAGTATTTATCGTGTATCCTCGTTATTAAAAAAAAAAAAATTTCCCGGTTTTTCATCTTCGAGTCAACGAAATAAATTTAACCTCGAGTATTTTAAATTTTTTCGTCGTGAAGTATCGATTTATTGATCTCCGAATATTGAAATTTATTTGAGTGTGATAATTCACGGTCCTGAGATTTCAATACCGAGACGTGATAAACTGCCAGCTCTGAAAATTCCTCCCGACGAGCGTAATGGCGAAATAATTTCGTGACTGACTTCGCGAAGAATGTGTCGAAGGATCGACAGGGAGCGAGAGAGAGAGCGCCGAGCAAGTTGAATCGTGAGCTTGCGTGTGCTTTTCGCTTCGTTGCAAAAGTGTCGAGGGAACGGTGGACAGAGGGGGGAAATGATGGATGGCCAACGAAGCGAAAAATATAATTAGCAACAATGGAACACGTACTCTTCGATATAGAAGCCGCCGTGTGTCCGTAACTAATATACCGCAAGTATGCTTACGATCTTTTGAAGGTCGATTGACGGATAAGTCTCGTACCTGTGACACGATTTATTGACAGCAGCGATTTCTCATGCTCCGCGAACTCTCGCGATCCTTCGACATTTTCACTCGAATTAACGACCCATCGCATAATAAAATGGATCAGAAATAAAAATAAACCAGACACGTTTTTCTTATGTTCCTTTTTCCTCTTGATTTGATAGATTCAATGGCTATTGAACGAACGACCTGTCCACGACAAAGGATTCTTGGTGTCGTCGAGCGGCGAACGTCAAACTCTGGTCATACCGGAAGCTAAACCCGAGCACTCCGGTACGGTATCATGCGTGGCGGAAAATACCGCTGGAAAGGCGACTTGTTCAGCGAAACTCGAAGTCGGTGAGTTGAAAAAAAATTTTACAATTAGCATTGAAATTTTATTCCGGTCTGAGAGAAAATTTTCTTCGTAATTTTGCATCGATGAGTTTTTTTTATTATAGTCTTAAATATTTTTTTCTGACGTTTTCGTTAAGAGAGTATCGTGTGCTGACGTATATATGAACTTGGGTGGACCCATCCGTCAAGGCGATATTTACCACTTAAATTAGGAATCTGCTATACTTGGTATTTTCTTGTCCGTTCGTAACGTAAGTAGGTTGCGTTTGTTCGCGGCGAGCTAAAATAACGAGGGCGACTGAGGAGTCTGTAGGCAACGGTGCCACGTTAAGTTATTAATATACTCTTACTTCCGACCGAAATTTCATTCACTCCAGGGTCGAGTGTCAACCGACATCATTAGAAGTTTTTCGAGTATACCTAATTTTCGAACCAACGGTAAATTACTCTCAATCAGCGTTAATTAAAAATTAAAATATAAAAAAAATCGACGCTGCGAATGAAAAAATAAACGAGAAACGTAAAAAAAAATTGAGTGAGTGAAAAACGAGAAGCATTGTCGAAAGGTAAACAAAAGTCGATCCCCGAATCGAGCGTTCGCTCGTGCGTTTTGACGTTTAAATACGTGCTGCGTGAAAACGATGTAAAAAAGGCGGGTGATGCGAACGCATATTTTTAAACTCCGTGACTTGAGGACCAAACACAATTTTTTTCTGGCCAGCGCTCGTCTCAATTTTTACCCTTTCCGCGCTCTTTTTCCAAAGAGAAACGCAAAAAACGTGCGGCCGGTTGTAACCTAATATTAGAACAAAATTTTAAGTATTTTGTAAATATTTTTCGATTATTTTTGTTTTCAATATTCAGCGGGATTCGAAATGTGCCTCGAGCTCTTTTTGAAAGATCCAAGACATTTTATGAGAAAATATGGGACGCGACTGGAAAGAGATTCGAGCTTTTCGTTCTAGATTTCTTTTCCCCTCGATGAATTCCACCGATCGAAAAAATTCCCCGCAGACGCTTCTCGTATACAATCGAGTTTATTTGTGCTCCGGGTGTAATCTTGGAATCGTAACGGAGAAGTCATCATCGTGAGACGTTCGGTATTGCGATTTTTGAATAGAATTAATAGCTTGTTGACAATTTCTCGATAGAGCTCTTACGGAGCGAGCGCGAGGGTTTATTTTCGCGAATAATCGTTGGGGCGAGCTTTTTAGAAAAAAATCGCAAAGGGGATCGATAAATTTTTTGCTATCGATTCGAAGAAAAGCGGGAGAGGGAAGGAGGAGAGTCGCAAGCTCGCAATTCCGCGAGAGATGAAGCCGGTCGAACGCGGACGCAGAATTCGCGTTATTTTCGTCGGCACGAATAGCCCCGGCACTCGTCGCCCCGAGAGAGGTTTCCACACGTTCAGAGCACGGGCCTATCGAGGTGGATGCTGCATCGAGTTTTGTGTTGCCCCCTTCGTCGTCACGTCGCGGGTATACTCGAGAAAGAGAGAAAAAGAGGGAGAGAACGAGCGAGACGGGGAAAAACGAAAGAGTGAAAAGAGATATCGGTGGAGGAGAAAGAAAAGTGGTCGCGCTTTGGCAACGATACTTTTGCACAGTCGACCGGTCGGTTCGACGATCTCGACGTCGTTTTCCACAGTTTTCAAAGCAACACGGATTACCTCTTATCACGATTTTCTCCCGATCATACGCTCCGACGAGAACAACCCCAACGACATTTTTGACGATTTTTTTCATAAATAAATAAATAAACAAACGAATAAATAAATAAAAAAGGTTCCTAGATAAATGGTCAAGTTCGGAGTGCAATTGTGAATCCGGAAGTGGCAGAATTTGAGTCGTAAGTCGGTGGCTGATGATTATTGAGGAATGACAGGAGATTTTATTATCAAGACACGTGTTCATTTTAATCTGGGTGCTGCGCTTTGAATAATTAGTTTTAATCGATTTTAGCAATCGTTTCGAGCTTCGGACGGTATATCGTACGTCCCTGCGATTGCATTCGAGAAGTGACCAGGAAGAAGATGGACAGCTGCTTCTAAATTTGTATAGGATCGCGCACGTTCCCTACGTGCACCACTTCGTGTCTTTCCTGCTAACTGTGTTGAACCGAAATAGAGATCTCTCTCTCCCTCGCCACTTATTTGTTTTTTCGATTCCTCGTGAATGTCGATTCTTTTTTTTTCGCCTCGATCTATCAAAGTAATTTGTCAAATTTTCCTATAAAATGACGCCCAGGCGTGAGAGCTTTTCTATGTCAACATTCTGACAGTCGCCGTGACAAATTCTGAAAAGCTCTCAGCTCGTAACCGATCGCGTTAAATGAGACCGGTGAGGTTGAATTTCCTCGTATCCAAATAACACTCTTCGCTGCACCTTCGTGGATATCTCGATTTATCTGGATTTATTTTCACTGTGTGCGCAATGTATATACGCGCTCCTTGGTACGAGGCCAAAATCCCACACGTCCAGCAAACCGCGCAGTGCTCAACGTCGGGCTTAATTTCCAAAATTTCTCTCCGATCGAGATTTTGAGCTTGCAATTTTTCGGGAAGAATTCCAGAATACGAGTATCATCGACCAGAGAGAAAATTATTCTCCGGTGATTGAAATCCGTACCTGTTGATCGTGAACTTTTTTATTCCCTTCGCTCGTTCTTCTTCCTCGGACCCTGCGGCTCTGCTCGAATCTCGGGCTCGCGCGTGCATTTCGTACTGACAATTTGTTGCAACATCCACCGAATTCCATTCATCAGGTGCTAACTGTCGCGGTTCGATTAATCGGGTCAACTATTATTAGTGCAATGATTCAAGGAAAATGTTTCTATATTCGATCTTGCTTGAGGATCGAGTACGATGATTCGATTATTTCGACAGCTCGCTCACATAAAGATAACTTTTATGAGTCAACGAGCCTTTTATAATATCTCATAAATTTTCACCAGAATTCCCACGCATAATTTTTCCAAGTCACATTTCATCGGGGAATGTTCAATTCGCTGAATTCAGAGTATCAAAGACTGCATTCCGAAAAGAAATGAACTCGTTATAAAAATAATTGAGTAAATAGTTACGATGCAAGTCAGTTGCATTTTTAATCCTCAGTGTCATCGGAGCGTGACAGAATTTTTTTTAGATGGACGAGAAGGGGGCGAGGGAGTGAGATCGAACTCGAATGATCGTCTGCCAAGAGTGATTATTGCTACAATCTATTGATAACCCGATTAATCATATTGCCTATAGGTGGAGGAGGAATAGAGACGGGCGAGGAGAAAGGGGCCGGTGAATTGGTGATCATCGAAAGCGAAATGAATCCATCGAGCAGTAGCGAAAGGCACTTCACCACGGAGCGAAAGACCACGTCGGGTGAAGGGGAAATCCCGGGTAGTCAGGTTCTAACGAAAATGTCGTCCTCGATGACACAATCGTCATCGAGTCACTCGTCATGCATCAGGGAGTACAAAACCTCCAGTTCCAGTTTCCTCGACTCTGGAAGGATCCAGGAAACTCCGGGCCTCGTCACCAAGACGATGATGGAGAGCAGCGAATTTTCGTCTCAGAGCAACGGCGCACCGCCGGTGGTGCAGGTGAAATTTCAGGCTGAAAATTATTGTGATCATGATGATCAAATTCCTGGAAGTGTTTTGACCGAGGAAATTTTTCTTTTCGTTCAGAGTCACAAAGTCGAGGAGTTCGAGAGGATAATTCACGAGAAACCCGGCGAGATGAGACAGGAGAAGACTGTGGTGATCACTGAGGGACGAGTAAAAACGCAGAAACCCGCGAGAAAGACAACGGCACCGAGATTCGTTTCACCTGTGACGGGAATGATCGTCGATCAGGGAAGTGACGTCATTCTCGAGGGAGTAGTCGACGGTGAGTTATTTCGTCTTGAATTGAAATTAAAAAAGAAAGAAAAAAATTTTGAGGAAATTGAGACACCCTTGGCAATGTTTTTCTCATTGATTCGAGAGTGCAAGGAACTTTCATTGTATCTTCGAGTAATTCATTTACGCTCGCTCGAAAATTGTGTATTTGCGATATGTTGCCAAAGAATACATCATCGCCCTCGTAATCTTGGCAGAGGGATAGTTGAGAAAAATTGAATAATGCGATAATTCGAGATGGACGATATTTCATTCGGTAGGCTTTCCACAACCGACGGTCAGTTGGGCCAAGAATGGTCAACAGTTGAAGGACAGCGCTAAGGCGACCTACGCGCACAATCATGTGCGTCTGGAGTTGAAAAATGTAAACGTCAAGGACGCTGGTCGTTACACGTGCACGGCAACGAACGAGGCTGGCAATGCCAGCAGCACCGCCGATCTCGTCGTTAAAAGTAATTTCCACGATTTTTTTTTTTCAATTTGCTTCACACATAGAAATTTTTGTCATGAATTTTTATTATCCTCGCAGAAACGATATTCCCACCCGTATTCGGGAAGAGGCTCCAGGCTCAGGTTGTCAAACGTGGTGAGAGAGTCGTCATGGAAGTCGAAATAACTGGAACTCCAGAGCCAACCGTCACCTGGTACAAGGACGACGTTCCCGTCAAGGAAAGACCACCGGAAATTAGGCTCAGACAGCTCGGAACTTGTTATTTGCTCATTATTGAAAAAGGTTTGATTTAATTTGTATAAATAATTATTGATGTCTAAAATTCTAAAATTCTATAAAAAGTAATAAAACAATATTTTTACTAATTTTTCGTTGAAATAACAGCCGAAAAAGAACACGCTGGAAAGTACATGGTAAATGCCACGAACGCTGGCGGTGAGGCCCAGAGCATCGCCGATTTCGCAGTTTTCGAGCCAACGCCCGATACCATGGTCGAAGTGCACAAGACTATTGTTTACGAAAACGTACACGACAAAAATATCGTTCAGGTGAGTTAATATCGATTTTTCAATGAATTTTGTGTTAGTAAGATTTTTTTTTTAATTATGGGCTGTTATTTAATCGAAATTTGACAAATCAAATAGCCCGACGGAAAGAAAGGAGAAATTCCTTCTGCAAATTTGACAGCTGAGCATATTGCGACGACGATGATACAACCGAGTTCAGGTCTTAGAACGATCGCACCGCAATCGGTATCATCGGATTCGATAAGAACGATACAAGTGATAGAAAACAAAGTCGACGGCGGAAGCGCTGGTGCTCCGATGGTGGAGAAGGCATCTCGTTCGGAGTATATTTCATCGACGACGGAATCGCACCAGACCGAGACGAAATCCGAACAAAAGTTCCACATGAAGTTGCAGCACAAATCAGCTCCGCTCTTCGACGACGAGAAGGGAGATTCCGGCCCGAGGATAAAAACGACGACAACGACGAAGACGAGCACGCAGGAGACGAAGGTCGGCAGCGAGCCGCCATCGACGAAGACGTGTCAGTCTATCGAAACGACGAAAGCAGAATTACCGAGTAAGAGCACAGAAGAAGTGATCAGGTTCGAGGAGAACGAGAACGTGGAGACGTCGACGATTGCAAAGAAGGACGCTCTCAGTTTCTTCGAATCTATGTCGAAGGAGAGCGAATCGACGCCGCGTGGCCCTAAGGCCATGATAAAGCTCACGGAAGACTCCAAAGATGGCAATTATGATGTCAAGGTCGACAAACTGACCAAGAATTACGAACGCACTACCAAATTTGAAGAAACTTACAAACCCGAGAGACCGACGGTCGAAACATCGAAAAAAGCGTCTCAGGAGGTATTTCAAAAGTTGGAAAAGGGAGAAACGTCTCGAGGTCTTGATAACAAGTTCATTGATTTCCCTTACGAAGAGTACAAGCTTGCACCTTTGGAAATAAAACGCACAATACTCGAAGACACAACCGCTTCCGGTTCGCCGATTCACGGAACTTTGACGATATCGAAATTGCAAGCGCAGTCCGAGAGCGCCGAAGCTATGCTGACGGGTTTCAATCTTGTGCCGGAACCGCCACCGGAAATCGGTTACATGCCGAAGCCAGAAGACGATTCCACCAAGAAACGTGCAGACGGGGTTTCCGTCAAGGCCAAACAATTGCAGGAGTCGCACAAAAACTTGGGCGACGCGCCGATCGGTGGGGTCAAGATTTTCCCAACATCGCAGCCGCAACCGGTGATCTGTCCGAGCAAGGAACCGCCGAAACCGAAAACCACTTCGATTCCTCCGCCGTTCGAACTCGATTCCGGTTACGAGTGCAAACGCGAGGTCTGCGAAGAACTTTGCGTTAAAAAGGACGTCCGCGAACCGAAGAAAAAGGAAGAGATGAGAACGGATGTTAATCAACCTCAACACGTTTCGGAAAAGTGGTGGTCTTCTACTTCGGATTTGGAAACTCGTTCTCACGTCTCGACGGATCTTTCGGATTACAGATGTCAATCGGCAGCGTCTTCGAGTCAAATAGACGGACGACCGAGCTCGCCGAAACCTTCGGCGGATGGAATTGCAATGGAAAAATCGTGGGCGAAGAAGCAAAGTACCGACGCCAGAAAGTCATGGCCGCCTCAGGAAACGAAGGAAACTTCGAAAATTTCCAGCAAGAGAGAGGAATGGCAGGCGCCTGAGCTGGCTTATAAAACGTCATCAAAAGAAAGTCGACAGGAGGTCGAGGAATCGCCGGGTGGCGGATTGAAGAAAACGAGCATACAGTCGGAATCGACCCTGGAAACGAAATCTTGGTCGAGCCGAGAGGAGCGCACGGAGGAAAAAACTATCGAAAGACCGCCTCCACCTCCGGCTCCAAAACCGGTAATAATGTACAACGCGGAAACGATCAAGGTCGATCATACTGTGAACGCGGTTGAGCAGAAATCTGTAATGGAGAAGTACAAGAGCGAGTGTGACGTGCATCGAACGGAGACGACGGAAAAAATGGTTTACGAGGAATTGCGAGCACCCGGTTTGGTAAAAAGTGCGGCTCCGCCGAAAACACCGGTCGTCAAGCTCTATCATGTTCCTGACGAACCTCCAAAGATGGAGACGACGAAAACTTACAGCAGAGAGGCGTGCATATTCGGAGGAACGATGGCGACCGCTCCTAGACATCCGAGCGCTCAGTCTTACCAATCGAAAATCGAAACCAGTCAGGAAATCGTTCTCGAGCCCGGTCCACCACCGGAGATCGGTTATGCTCCACCACCGGGTGAAAAAAAACTCGAAAAATTCGAGAGGACGGTGGAGATGAAGGCACAACCGACCTCGTGCTATCTGCAGAAGAGAGAGGAAATCGTGACCTCGAGCGCGCCGCCGATTCCACCGAAGGACGCGAGGAAAACACCACCGCCGATTCCGACGAAAAGCGTCATGGAGAGCTATCAGGGTTACCAGTCATGTCAGACACGATCGGGTGTGACCTCGAGCAAATTTGCGAGAGGGACCTTCGTCGAGAGTGACTACGAGTCGGACCTCGAGTGTCGTTCAAAATGGCGTCCGTACGAGAGCGACAACGAGGAACCGCGCTATCGGCGAGTCCAGCCACCGACGCCGAAACAGCCGAGACCGAAATCGACGGAACCGGAACCGCTGCCGCCATCCAGCTTCGAAGTTCCACCACCGGAATTGACAGGTCCACCACGACCGACCGTAACCAAAGATTACATCGACGAGTCAATTCCATGCCCGAAAAAAACGAGTTCATGTCCTCGTCAGGACAGAAACGTTAAGCAGCAACAGAGCTATCAATCCTACTCTCAATATTACACTGAGGAACAAATGCCGAAACCCGGCTCGCCACCGATTTACGTTCAACCTCCCAGAACGAATCTCGCACCGAGGTCTCCACCTGCGAAAACCGTGAAGCCGGAATCGCCGAAATTCAAGACGAGGACCTTCCAACAGGAGAGCGGCTACATGGCCGACACTGACGAGCCGTTCCAACAGCAAAGAGCTGGAACCGTCACTCAGAAAACTTTCGGCAAGCAAGAAGGATCCACGACCTCCTCGACCTCTCATTCGGAATCGCGAACAGCCTTCTCCGAGTCACGCTCTCAGTACATCCAGAGCCAGACTTTCACGAGCTCGAATCAGCGAAAAGAAACGTCTCAAGCTTCGTCTCAGGCTTTCGCTTCCAGTCAGTATCAAACAGCGCCGAAAGCTCAGACCCAACGTTACTCTTACTGCGAAAAATCTTACGGAAGCTCCGCCGCACCCGCAACTATCACTTGTCCTGTTCGATCGAAGCCTGCCAAGGTTCGAAAGAGTTACAAACTTGGCACGATTGCACCCAAATCTTTATTCGTTTTATTTTCTTAAATTTAACATTTAACAATTATTGAGTTTTTGATTTGAATTGAAATTAATTATCCCCTTTTTAGGGCATGATTTACAGGAATGCGCTTCGATGTGTTTGCGATTTTTTAAATTCTTTTTTTTTGTCCTGATCGACAAAATTTAGCTGAACATTTTTTTGTTAGTGATGTGGATGTTCGAATTTGTTGAATTGAAATTTGAAATAACGTTTTAATGAAATTTTCAGCAAGAAACCGTGTACTCAGTCTCACAGTCATCGATACAGAGAACCGGAGACACGAAAAAATTCTCATCAGCTCCTAGTCCGTCCAAATTCGCCCGTGGCGAATTTCGCGAGAGCGACTATGAGAGCGACTACGAGGGAAGAATTCCACCTCTGTGGAAGCCAAGAGGAGGCTCGGACGTCGAGGAATACACGTACAAATCGGTCAAAACAAATTTCACAGGTAGAACACACGATTGAGGCTCGCTTTCTACCTCTTAAGGAAAAATGCTTCGGAAATAACTCGAGCTTGATTACGGGCGAACTAAAATTAGAGGCAGCTTGTCGACTAACTTTGCTTCTAACGCGTTATATATAAAATTACATAAATTATAATTATATGAAACATTAATCCTCTTGTTGACAGATGCTTTTGCTTATGAATTTTATTGCACGCAATTATCCCGTATCCGCTTTACTTTCGTCGCTATTATAAGCACATATTATTTCTAATAAAACCGCACGTTCAATCGCAAATCGACTTCATTTATTCTTTCATCGTTCATGGACAAACGGACTCATTTCTGACGAGCTCGTCATTTATCTAATATTCCAAAAATTTTAAACTAAAACAAATTAATTGGTTTAACAAAATTCGAAATTCATTTCGAGAATCAAAAACAGCGCATTGATCATGTAGGGAAATTTTTTGAGTCAGAGCTCAAATATTCGAAATGTTTGTAAAAATTGAAAAAAAAAAATCAGAATACGGTCCGTATGTGCTCGAAGAAATATTTTCAAGCTTCCCGTAAGCGTTTCCGCAAAATCGTCCCCGTCCTTGTCTCATCGATATCGCATCGCTGTTGTTGCATTTTTATTTTACCGCAATCCGATAGTCAGGCCTGCGTCACTGCAAGCGCTTGCAAAAAAAGAGAAGGTCGCTCTGTTCGCCGGCGCAAGCCGTTCGAAGTTAAGATGAGAGGAAATGGATCAAGATCATCCGGGAAATGTGTGTTTCGTCGTGTAGGAAAACCGACTCGTCCCGAAGCAGTCAGCACTCCGGTGGAATTCAAGAGCCATCAGCGTTCGATGGATTCAACCGATATGAAAAATTTCCGGGAGACGAGCGAAATCTCGAAGTCAGAGGAGAAGAAAATCTTTCCTCCGAGAGTGACACCGGAAATTCCGAAGCCAGCACCGGCGAGACAAAAATCGGTTCTCCTCCCGGGCTCGCCGCCGGAACTGGCTTACGCTCCACCGAGGCCACAATCCTACTACGAAGGCCGCTCGGGATTGCCTTTCCACAACGCAGTCGGCACGGAAACGAAAAAAACCGTCAGAATGGACGAGTCGACCGAAAATACACGAAGAATCGTGACAGTCGAACAAACGAGTCGCGTCATTAAATTTGGTGAGAACAAGGACCAGCAGACGCAGCATCAGCAGTCGCAAATGCCGAAGTACACCGTGCCGAAGCCAAAAAAATTCGTGCAGGGACAATTTCGAGAATCTGATTACGAAAGCGATGCGGATATTGGAAGAATTCGCCCAAAGTGGGCTCCGGCCGACAGCGACACCGAGGATCCTCAGTACAGAAAGGTTCAGCCTCCTAGATTCGCGAGGTCCTCGAGCCAGCCCCCGCCGTGCGAGCATTTCGAGCGTGTCGTCACGCCGATGGAATTCGATTCCGGACCTCCGGTGATGGCCAGTAACTCTGTCAGTTTCGAGCAACATCTTCGAAGGCTCAATGAGGAGAGCGAGAGACTACGAAGGAGTCAGGATATCAGCAGACGTCAGGAATTCACCGAACCGGCTTCACCGGTCCAATATGGATACATTTCTAGCAACAACGTCAAAAAAGCTGCAAATCGTAAGGAACTCAATATCGGACACGATTCTGTCAGAAAAGTGCTCCTTTCTCATTAAAAGAAAAATTATGCGACCTCAAGAGAGTTTAAAAGTGAATTCGCTTTTATTAATTAGTTATTTTTGTTTATTTTTGTTAAAAAAATTGATCAAGGTAATTTCACGTTTTTTCTCTGAGGGAACGTGTAATTAAAGAAAAATATTTTCGTTGATTCGCTTGTTTTCTGAGAGAAACGTGTAATATTCCCAGACGTGGCTTCGAAGCACATGACCGATATGACGAGCAGTTTCAAGACGAAAACGGAAAAATTCGTTACCGATATTCAGTCAGATTTGAAACAGAGTAAACCGATCCTCAAGTACCCATCGGTGGACGCACGAGTAAACGAGGGAGACGAAACTCAGACTTACCGGGAAGAATCTAGACTCGCTCAATACGGTAAAACAAAAAAAATTGAAATAAAAATCACGTCGATCAAAAAATTTATCGAATCGAGTCTTCATTTTATGTATTTTCATAATTTTTTTCTTTAAAAATATTTTATTTAAATTTTTTTTAAATTTGGATTCAATTCAAAAACGAAGACTACGAGCGATAAATCTGCAACTAAAAAATGATGAAAAATAGAAAAACGTAAAATAAACAGGGACAAAGCACATAGACCCGGACACCGGCTTGATTTACTTCAAGTACGACTTCGGATACGAGTTCGGGATTGTTTTGCCCGGTGAGGGTAAGAAAACGGTTTCCAGCAGCAGCAAAACGGTCCAGGGCCAGCGTCGAGCGAGCGACATAGACGTGCCGATCGTCCATGAATTCACAACCGGTCGTCGAGAGAATGGATTCTCGAAGACGAGTCCGACCTGGCAGTCGCAGTCGCGAAATCCGAGGGCGGAAAACGGAACGAGCAAGTTGCCGAACTCGTCGAAAACGGTCAAGTGGGAACCGACCTCGGAGAGCGAATTCTCCGAGGCCGAGGACTCGACGAGAAAACGAGGCAGGAAGCAGGGAAATCTCATGCCTCCGCCACCCTGCCTCGTGATTCCCCAATCGCCGAGCTCACCGCGATGGGATCCGACGACTCCGAGTCCGATGTCGCTCAGCCCGAGTCTACCGAGTTTTTCACCGAGACACAGCAATCACACTGGACCACCGAGCAACGTGGATTCCATCGCAGGTACAATTCAACGAGATTAGGGAATAAAAAAATTTAATTTCTTCAACAAAAAAAAATTAAAAAATTCTTCAAAAAATGAAAAAAGTAGAAAAAGCTTACCTTTGCTGACTCGCAAATCACTGTAGATTCATTGTTCATTTCTCGTTACCATTTCATGCCATCTTCATAAATTTGTACCCTCACCTCTCGAGAAAAGAGACGAGAAAACAAAATTAATTGGTGAATGAAGAATTAACTTTGCTATGCGACTTCCCTGTATAGGCAGAACGTCATCGAAGTAATCGGTGCACCTGTCTCGTCGACGGTTTGGACGTTTTTTTTACAATTTGCATATTAATTTTCAAAAAATCGTCTCGCTCGACGAATTTTATTATTTTTGGGAATTGAACGATTTTCAGAATCTCCTTGGCCAAGTAGCAACGGAGTTGCCAACAATCGGGAAATCATCCAACCGTATCTCGACGTTCAACCCAAGAAAGCTCCTTTATTCATCACTGTGAGTTGAAAAAAAACCTTTTACTATTTTAGCCAAAATTTAGAAAAGAAAAATTAAATTTTCCCCTATTTTTGACAGCCTCTACGAGATATAGCTGTGATAAGCGGCCAAACAGCGAGATTCGAGTGCATCGTCCAAGCGGAGCCTCAACCTAACATAATCTGGTCGCGAAATGGAAGAATAATAGAAAATTGTTTCGATTACGAGATCCATTACAGGAATGGAGTTTGCCGACTCGTTATTCCGAGAGCATTCGACGGTACGTTTGCGAATAATTAATTTTATTATGAAAAATTTTTCAAAATTAAAAATTTTTTTCTTTTTTTTCAGACGATGCTGGCACGTGGGTTTGCACAGCGACAAACGCTCTCGGTTCGACCGGAACATCCGCGCTTCTTCAAGTGACGACAGGTAACAGACGTTCACTATTCTCGCCTAAAAAATAAAAAAATGGTGGTATAGCTGGCAGATGGGTATCGCTAAAAATCACGCTAAGGCTAAAAAAAGGTGGTGGAAAAATTCTATGGCTTGTCACGCCGGTCAGCAAAAAGCGTCGTGAATTTTTTTTTTTTCGATCGAGAGGATGTTCCTGTGGTTCTACGAGCATCGAGCTTCCTCACTCGTTCGCTTTAATCTGAGATATTAATTATATTCATCGAATCTATGCTTGTATACGAAATTTTTCGAAACTTCAAAAATTAATCGACACTTTGTCCTGCTTGTCGTTATTGTTTCAATTTACTAGTTCCTCTTTGTTTTGTGCTGCGACTTTGAACGCATATAGTGACGAATCCTCGAATGCATTTTTGCACTATTTCTTTTTCTGCAAAAAATCAAAAGCCTCGGCACGGGAAACTTTCTAGTCAGGAGGGAGATGAACGAAAAATGCGAGATACGATATTTTTAGAAATACGATTTTTTCTATTTAAACGAATGAAAAAAAAAAAATTGCGAGCGATCAAATTTCGATCCGAAGGATCGAGGAAGATATTTCTCATGCCTCGTTTCATCGACAACAGATTTCACTTCAAATTATTATACGTAAATGGAGGTTAATTTTTAGATGCTTGACTCAGATCGCAGCAAAGCTTGTTCAAATTCTCATGAACTATTTATGTATTTTAATCGCTGGTAGAAATGTGGAGGGATAATAAAGAAAATAAAATACGGAAAATACTTTCGCTAACTAGGATCGGCGCTTCTCAATGGAGCGTCGCTTCCTCTTCGTAATTACCTGCTGTTGAATTTATCTATAATCGAATAGTTATATCTTTATCGATTCATTACTGTTATGTAAATAAACGTGTGCTTCCTCCGCAAAGGAAACTTGGGAATCTGGTGTAACAAATTTATTTCATTCATCCTGTATTTTCCCTTTCGAATTTCATTTTCCTATCATTCAGTAGAATTAATTATACCAATTTGACCTCAAAATAATTAAAAAAAAAAACTTGAAAAGAATACAAATTTAAGGTTTTTGGATTCATCCTTACTTTTGGTACATTAGAAAAGTAGTTAGAAATTGGTGGCAAATGGTGTTGGATGCTTCGGGGAATTTGGCGCTATAAATGTATGTTTGGGTAAGTACAATAAAACGTATTCATGAACTTGAGCCAATAAAAAATTCGAGAACGTTTGACAAATTTTATACTGTTTACTCCGAGTATAATTTTTTATGATTCTGGCTTCTAAGCCAAAATAAAAGATCGTGTCCGCGAGAGTATTTTCGTCGTTTGTGAAATAGAAACGAAATGATCTGGAGATGGAGCCACCGGCGTGTATTTTGCCTCAAGAAAAGAAAAATATACCAAATTGTGCCTTGAACCTTCTGTCGTCAATTATGCATAAAATTTCCAATTTTTACGTCAAGTACTCTAATAAATTATTTCTCGCCCCATATCCGTTTTCTTGCGTTTCATTCAATTTTTCAATTTCGAAAATCCGAACGTTCAATTTTTTTTTTTCAAAATTAGGTCAAACGAAAATTCCTCGATTAATTTTCCTCTCATACGCGTAACGACTAATTTCGAAAAGTCTGAGAATTTTGGCTGTCACATAAATCGAGCCTGCTCGCTATTACGGCGTGACCGATTTGCAATTACATTTTTTTGTCTCTCCTTTTGTCTAATGAACCGTATAAATGGGGATTATAGTCGCGTTGGCTGATTTTGAGAGAAGAGGGCGAAGGCGGTCGCGAAGTGCACGGATGGGGAAAGAAAGGGAGGAGAGGCCGAGGGGGGAAAAACATTTTAAAATAGAACGTAAGGTAATCTCGGAATGCGTATAGGATAATGTGAGTCGGTGTTCCAAAAATAAGTGGAAAAATAACAAGCTCTCTGTCGCTCGCGACTTGTTTTGCGCGGCGTGCTTTCTTCAAAGATTGCGTGAATAGATGCGAGATATTCGTTCTTTCAGCATGAACTGATCTGACGGGGGCACTGGCCATTTTTTTCACGATAAAATGATTTTTCAATATCTTCGAGAATGAAACGTCAAACAACCGAATTTTCTATATCCAAAGCTACAATAAAAGCTCGCTTTGAAGAATTGGGGATGTTTCGCTGGTGACCTAGACAATAAATAGATATACATCACGGCCATCGAGGGTGAAGGCCACAACCATCAGTTGTCTCCACGATCTCGAAAAAAGTCGATACAGCTCCAAATCCAAAATTCGAATAAAAAGAATGCAAGATTTTTTAATTTTTTTCGCTATATTTAAAAATATGAATCTGCATTTATCGAATTTTCACTCGGGACTTTTTTTTTAAATTTAAATTTAGGAATCGATTATGGGCAATGAAACGGTCAAGAGCCATTGCCGGTGCATCGGGCCTATTTTCGCGGAGAGTTCGAATCTCGCGTTGATTAAAATTCGAGTGTAAATCACGAGCGGGGATTTAACTCGGATATAAATATCCTTGTGCATGTAGACGCGAAAAAGCTCGTGTAGCGCAAAAGTCTCGGGAAGATTACGAATCTCGCTAGGAGGTCTCCCGAGTCCGCGAGGAAATATGCGGGGGTCGCCAGAAATAGCGTTCCATCGAGAATTCTTTGAGAATAACGGCAAACTCGCGGCGAAGAGGGGAATGTGTCAAGGGACCTCGCCCACCGTCTCGACCGAGAGCTCCTCTTTTTTCGCTTTTTAATCCCCAAAAATATCTAACGAATGATAATAAGGAACGATCGCTAGAGAGAAAATTACAAACAAAAATTTGGAATGCGACTATTACAGATTTTCTCGAAGAATCGGAATCCAGGTCCGGAGACTCACCGTCAAAATTCGTTGCGCTCAAAGACATTTTCCTCTCGTCGCAAAATCCTCTGAAAATTCGATCATACTCCGATGACGAGGATGAGGACGCGGGGACGAGGGAAAACGTTTGTTATCAACGTCAGACTGAAATGTCGAGGTATAATTGATGATTTATAATATATAATTAAAAATTCGATCGGTTAAAAATTTGAATAGAAATCATTGATTTGATTGATCGAACGTAGAGAATCCGTCGACAATTACGAATTGAGGTGTTGGCTCGAGAATAGCGAGAACGCGGACGAATCGACGTACAACGAAGATGGCAGCCACGATGACACGGAATCTGACAAGCGAGAATACGAAGAGATAACTCGGCGTCTAGAATTCTATTCGGAAATGGATTATAACGCATCGGATTTTTACAGCCCGAGTCCCGAGACTCGGAGCGATTTTTGGCTTCACGAGGAAAAAAATGGCAGATCGCCCGGTGAGTATTAAATTTATTCAATATAAAATAAATTCTCGAATAATACTCTGAATCATCTCGAGATTTTTTATCAACTATTCATCTTGCGAATATCAACGTGTTATGCATTTTACCGAAATAATCGTCACCTCGTTCTGTCGAGGTCGAAATTTCGCAGATCTTTGATTTTTGATGTTAAAAAACAAAATTTTTCGCATCTACGATTTTATCATTTTCACACTGAAAAAAAAGATGGCCATTTCCAATGAAATATTTAATTGATTCGTCCATATTTAATAGATCCAATGAAATATTGAATTGAACCAACTAACAGTGCATCGATTATGAAAAGAAAAGACGAATTTTGGAACTGAGAGACAATATTTTTCTAGTGAAAGAACCACGAAAAAGCTTCAGCTCTGAATCAGTGTTTATAAAAAAACAGATCGTGGTATTGTTAGAAGCGAGATGAGCGTTGCCTTGAACAAGACACGAGGATGAAACGTTGCTAGCGTAAATCAATCGCCAAAAATTCTCCACGAATCGAGTTCAAAATAATCACTATGATTGTAAATTTTTTTAAATTAATTGAATTCGATCTTGGAATCTTTTCCATGAGTGTCAGAGTATGAATTTTTATCAACGCTGAGTTTAAATTTGAAAGAAAAATATGTAAAAATGGATTTGGAGGAGAATGGATGAAGAAGCGAGTGAAAAATAGTGCGAGTCTTGTTGATCGTTGGAAAGTTTTTCTCGAGCGGGAAGGGAGGGCGAAGAGAAGTTGAATCACTCTTGCAACAAGTGCGAGATGAAAAACTGGTCGGGTCGGCGGTGGCTCGAGAGAATCCCACGGAAACCGAAATAGGTCGTCGTCGCTAGGCGAAGAAGAGATTTTCGCTACCTTGAAGAACCTTTATAGCATGAAGAATGATTCAGAAAGGCAGCGCACCTTTCCGTAAAATCGAGCGAGGAGGTAATTCCGATTCTCGCTCAATCCGGAAGTCGCGAATAAATTTATCCACTCTCGAAATTCGATTAAGGAAAAATGAAAAGAACATTTCTTTTTTAAACAGTTTTTCATAACATTTAATGTATATTTTATTTGTCAATGTTTAGTGTTGCTATTTTTAAAATAATCGAGATGCAAACTTGATTCAGTGCCATTTTCTTTGTCTGACAAAAATTGTCGAAAATACGTTCTCTATTGAAATCGAGTTCTGGAAGAGTAAAGATATCAAGTATTCGACAATTTTTTCATTTTTTTTGTCATAGAAAATGTTTAAAAAAATTTAATATTCTAATTTTATTTTTTGAATTTTTTTAATATTCTTCTTATAACGTTAAATAAAATTGATATGCATAGAGAAAGCAATAATTCCAATTCATTCACATCAATTCGATTTTTAAATGATAAATTTAGTCCCATGCGTTCCAATATTAATCGATACAGCCCTTAAACTTTTCTGTACCGATCCAAGAATATTAATTCTCCCCTGAAAATTGATAATTCTTGTTAATTCTGGTGCAATGCAAGAGAAATAATGCTGCCAACGATTGTGCAAGAATACAAGAGTCTCCATAGCGAGAAAGAGTGTTAATGCAAAAGCTCGGTGCGTAACGTAACGCGAAACCGAGCATTGTGTACGATTGGCTCGCGTGTCTGGATTACGCGGCTGTGCACACTCGCTCGAATTCGACCTACTGCCACTACTCTTCCATCCAATCTACCCGACCTCACTCCACAATGCTCGACTCTCTTTTACACTCTCGTACAAAAACGTGCTTCGCCTTCGTCCAAGACTCTTCACGCAAGTCTGGAAATCACCGAACACCGATCATTCATCTAAAATAAAATCTCCGGATCATTTTCTCTACTTTTTGCATATTTCTATTCTATTCATTTTCAATTATATCCCATTATTCCTTTCTAGTAATGAATAGACTAATTATTTTATACTCTCAACAAATTGCATTTAATTTTCACGTGTCTGATAATCCGGCCAGTATTCTTAGAGAGGAAGCTCGCGAGCATCTTCAATTCTTCGGTATAATTCCACGTGTGTGGCCGGCACACAGTTAGAAGATAATTTTACGTACCGTAAACTCGTTGCATGGGTAAGATAGCAGCATTGTTTATGGTACGTTTAATTATCTCGATAATTGTGTGCGAATCACGTAATTGGACTGGACAATTTTTTCCAGCGTGTCCATGAATTATCAAGAGCAGAGTGAATTTTTTCTTTTTCGAATCCTCGATCGTCTTTGCTAATTACTATCATTGTCCGATCGGAAGTAAAAATTTTTCCTGGCGAAGAATTTCCTCGGGGAAGTGGACAACGGTATTGAGAATGAACGGGACGGTGCCGAGAGCGGTCTTTCGGTGTGGGCGTACCTGAAACAAACGAGCGTACGCGCGTTCATGCAAGCATGCACGCAATGCAGGTCGATCTCATCTCTCTTGTTCGTCCAGAATTTCCGTCGTGTTGAAAACGAACGAGATATTCTACAATCCGAATAAGAAATACGTCCGGTCGGGCTAAAAAATCGAGAAAAAAAAATTTAAAAAAAAATCGGAAGAGGTCGAGAAGACGTATGGCATCTGGAAGAAAGAACCGGGGTGACAACTGGGAACACGGCGCGGAGAGATAAACGCTGGAAAAGAGAGGAGAAGGGAGGGAACTCGCGTGGGCGCCTGTCAACGCGGCCCGGAGGAAATTCGCGCGAAAGACGGTCCCGCGGGCTCCTCGGCGAGGATATCGAATGAACTCGAGAAATCGAGATCGAACTGCTCTCTCGAGAGAAATAATATCCTCCGAGCGCGTGCGGCGGCGATGAAAACCGGCTTAACGGAACTCAACTGCGTATGTTTTCCAATATATTCGTCTCTCTCTTTCTTATGCGTATTTGTTTTTCAAACCAGGATGAGAGCGCTTATCGGCGCATCGTCGAGGAGAGACGGCCAATCTTCGATTACTCGGAGCTCTCGAGAACAAGAAGCAGAAAACTTCACCGATTAATGAAGAGTTGTCGAGCGCATTCTCCTTTTTTCTCCACATATCCAGACGATTAAATGGATTTCTAACTCATTGACCAGGATTTCAAGAACTCGTAACCAGACTCCATTTCAAGGAAGTGTAGTAATTTTTTTCTTCTTTCGATAAAAGAGAAAAAAAAGAGATCTAATCACTAAAATAGAATTAATTTTATTTCGAGAGTGCGTGATTAATAAATTTGCCGAAATTGATGGAACCAGTTTGAAACAGAGTCATCACGAATATTTGGAAAGAATGAACATCCGACGAGCGCGGTGGTGCCAAAATATGAATCCTTTATAATTCGAGAATCGTCTCATCTATCTGCAGAATTTGGCACGTGATCAGCCCCGATCATTGGGGACGATGATTTCAGTGGGAATGAATGCAATTTCACAGAATTTAATTTTTTTCTACATTCTCCTGGGATCCATCGAACGCCAGAAAAAATATTTACACACTCGGATTGAGTTGCGTCTGGAATTTTTATTAACGAATCTGAAGAATTTATCAAAAGTCTTCAAATTTTATATCCAGAGCTGTAAAATAATTTCGGAACGTAATAATGAATCATTTTTAAACAGGCATCGAATACATTGTGCGCTGAAAGTAACAAACGCAGCGGGAGGAATTGTCATGTTGCGATAAAACAAACAGTGAGGCATTGAGCGAGAGGAATAAGAGGAGCAACGACGCGAAGCTGAGAGAAAAAGAGGAAGGGAGGCCCGAGAGATATTTCCGTCCGTTTTGTTTCGAGCGAGGGAACTCTGGCGCTGAGGTCCAGAAGACAATTTTCTCCCCACTCCCTCGATCGACGAATTTCTTCGGTAACTTCTCGTTCAGAGAGTGAATAATCCAGGAAAGAAGGAGAAGAGAGATGATTTTGCGAGCGGAAAGATGACGAGAGGGCGAACAAGTGAATAACGAAGCTGCTGAAAACTTATCGAGCGCCCCACCCTGGGACTCCTCACAGCCTTTTCCTCTTCGCTCCTCGTCTCCCTACTTCGGCCTCTGCATCCCTCTTCCCCCCCACTCCTACGAAAAACCCCGCC
Source organism: Cremastinae sp. B BG-2022a (assembly GCA_030522605.1). Taxonomy (NCBI): domain Eukaryota; kingdom Metazoa; phylum Arthropoda; class Insecta; order Hymenoptera; family Ichneumonidae; species Cremastinae sp. B BG-2022a. The sequence goes on from JAPYYX010000833.1 coordinate 35,464, forward strand.
AAGTACAATTTTCGTGGTGGAAGAGGAACGTCTCGTCGCTCCCGAGGAAAGCGCTACCGGCTTACTCGCGCAATTCGCATTCGATCGACGTCTTGGTTCAAAGTGTCTCGGGGAAGCACTTTTTTTTTGTTTTTTTGTTTTCGTTCATACAATGACTTGAATATATTCCTGCCAAAGTATAGCGGGCTGTGACGGGCAACGAATTAAAACGATATGAATATTGAAGAGATTTTAATATTGCGAATTAAACGAGAAGTAGTTCGAGGATAGATATTTTAAATAAAGCAATTTTAAAAGGAGATTATAAACGAACGCGATAAACTCGACGAACTGTACGGTGGTTCATCGCGAGAGTAGTTCAAATCCGAAGATAATAAGGAATACGAAGGTAGCCAAATATCTCATCGAGGATTTCATACAGTGATCGCTCCTCCACCGAGTTTTGAATATATTTTATCATTATTATTGTGATTGTGTGTGCTTATCGGAAATTGAAACCTGGTAATTGTAGGAAGAGGATTTGTCAGTGAACTTTCGAGTGCTCTGCTCGTTCTCTCTAGTCTTGGAAATCATTGAGATTCCAAGATGAAGCGACAGCAGCAGCAAAATCAGCCGCAATCGCCGCAGCAGCAGCAGCAACAACAGCAACAACAACAACAACAGCAGATGCGTCAGCAAACGACGATGCAACATTACTCGACTCAGCAAAGAACCGAGCGACAAATAACTCGTCAAGAAATCACCACCCAGCAGAGAGGTCTGTCTCTGCGTCTGGATTTTTTTAAAACACGCGCGTGATTGTGTCGCTACGAGCTGTGAAAATTCTCATGCTTACTTTTGTTTTTATTTTTTCGCTGACACTGGCGATAATTTACAGCTTCGCGAATTTTTTGAATTATTTTTATACCAAAAGTGTTTTTTTATTAACACCTACGAATCATTTTATTGGTATTTTTATTAATGAAGAAATGGGATAAAAATATCTGTGGCCCAAATTTAGGAAATCGTAAAATTAATTCCGGCAGTTCATTACATTTTTTATGATTTTTTTTATTGATCGCGCGGTGATAAAATGAAAGTATATGTGACACGTCATGTTACAAAATTCACGGATCTCGAATCTTCCGAGTTTGAGGAGCGTGGACGAAGAAATATTCTATTTTGAGTACGAGCTCTCTCCGAGATCGAGCGCTGCGCTGGTGTTTTCCACTATGAACCCCCAAACTAAAGATAGACATGGGGCTGCCGTTTATCGTCTCACGAAAAAAAAATCTATCGAGGGACGGAAGTTTGGTCTGGAATTTTTCATTTGACGTCCTCATCGAATTTTTTCCAATTTTTTCGATGACGTGAGCAGTTAGAAAAAAAAATTCGTATAGTAAATTCTTCTTTCTGTATACCTTCAGACCACGTGTATCGCTTATATCGTCTCTAAAAAAAATCAATCGACTCAAAAATCAATCGAGATTCGCGTCGTTCGATTTATCGTGTGCGTCAATTAGAAGCAAGTGTCACAACACTATATGTCAATTACCCGTTTTTCTGCCAACTATTTTGCATCGTATGCTCTTTCGGGCAAAACAACGTCGCAAATGTTCTCGAAGATGGCCCTCTCTCAGCTTTCGCTTACGACGCGAAATATAAATTTTTAAAAATAAATTCGTAGCGAAGAAGAAATTTTCCTATTTTTCATAAAAATACATTTTACAAAACGTGTACAGAAAAAAAAATCTTTACGTCAAACGGATATTTATAATCTCATTTCCGAAGTATTTAAATTCATCAAACAAAGAATCGGAAGTGGAAAAAACCCATACAGAAAAAAAGGCGAAGATCCGTGGCAAATGTTTCAATTCACGATGAACGCGAGAGTATAAATATTCGAAAGATCGTTAGGAAATTCGGTGAGAAGAGAAATGCTTCGTAACAGCTGATCGAATGAGACTCTGGCAACGATCACCGAATTTTCTCTTGCGTCAATGGCAATGTGGACATAACGATGGCAGTGGCTGTTGATGTTTAAACGCACGGTGTATCGCGAAGGGGTGGGCGACCGAGACGGAGGAATCGAGCCAGCGAGGAAAAAAAAGAGAGCGAAAAAAAAGGGAGTCGGTCACTCGGCTTTTTCACGACGCTCGCAAGCTCTCTGTTATTTTCGTCGGAGTGACTGGATTTGCGTAACAGAACGGCGACGACGAAGAACTCGTGGTAGTTCGTCGTTCTCTCGAGCGATACGTTCACGCATGAATTTCTATACGCATACACATTTAAAGAGAAAGAGCGAGAAAGATAGAGAAAATTTACATCGTGTGGGGGAGAAGAAAAGTTTCGATGTGCCAGGAGAAAATACGAGGGCGAGTCTCTCGGTCGGTGGAATAGCGTAAACTCAACGAGGAGTCGCGCTCGAGAGAAACAGAGACGGAAAGAGTAAGACGAGGCGATTTAGCGGCATCGCGAGCCACTCTGGGCGCCGCGTAAAGATAGTTGCTCCTAAAATGGGTCCCGGTAACGCGATCTCGTCCCGTACAAAAATAGGATTCTAGTCACCCCGCTGTGCCCCTTCCTCCACCTCCGAGGAGACACACCGAGAAGACGTTCTCTGTGTGTCTTCAAGACGTTTTCCTCCACAGACGCGCATCATCATCGCTCAGATATGCTGCATCGAATGCTCTAGCCCACTTGTCCCCCTCCTGAGACCCTTTTCCTATCATTTTTTAGCATCCCTGCATCGTCGACATGAATTATTCCTTCGTTTCGCATCTCTCCAGCATCCGCACTCTTATTTCGTCGCCAAAATGCTCTTCGCGCTATTTTGTCGTGTTTACGAGGATCATCGCTTCTCGTTTGATCCAAACGGATAATGTATGACTTTCAGATCTCGAGGAAAACTCGTGCACGTCTCATTTTTCAGGCATTTTTTTTCTGGGGCGTTTGCTAAATTTTGTTTCATCTCGATGCAATTTATGCGAGGATTTTATGAGCCAAGAAGCTTGTACATTTTTTTTCTGCTATAAAAAATGTAGCATGGAGAAAAGTAGTCTTTAACACGTGTGCTTGCAATTTACATATCCGAATTTTTATCTCAGAATGGAGGGAACGATTGCGATCTAATAAAAAGTGTTTTTGAACGAATAAAAATCGTTTTCCGTGGGTTCAAGACCCGTGACGAGTATCTCGAAGCGAATTCTAACGCTTCTTCGCCTCGTACATTGTTCTACTCTACTTATGAAGAACCGCGTGTGCAGCGGTTACTTGAACATTTGCTCGAAGACTATTTTTGCTGAATAAACAACCTTCGTCCGTAGACAATTTCATGAACGAATTTTCCTCTTTTTCAGTACAAGGCGAGCTTGTGATGCAAACGACTCCATCCATGCCTGCGTAAGTGTACACCAGGTGTCATTTTCTAAAATTAATTTTCATTTCCTGATCTCGAGAGTAATAATTCGGATCAACAGGTTCAGCGGAAGACCCGGAGATCCATCGCCACCGGTTTTCGAACAAATATTCAAGAACGCCAGATTAGCTCAGGGTGGAAATGCCGTTTTCGAGGGTCGAGTACGAGGAAACCCGAAGCCAACCGTCTCCTGGACTCACAAGGGTTTGCCCCTCAAGGAATCTCAGAAAATAAAAATGTCGTACGACGATCGTACCGGCGCTGTAATCCTTCAGATCAATCAGATCGGGCCTGGAGACGAGGGAGAATACACTTGCAATGTTCGAAATCAATATGGTAAAAAACTCAAGATAAATTTCGATTTAGAATGTTTTTGAAAGATTAAAATTGATCATGGGATATAAAATTTTGTTCGATTTTAGGCAATGCCGTGTGCTCGGTTTACATTCAGCCCGAAGGATTCGGACCTCCGCCCCAACAGCAATTGGGTGGTTACAAAAAAGAGTACTCTCAGAATTTCCAATCGGTCGACCAGACCAACGGCAGTCAGAGTTTTCAGCAGCGGAGCTATCAACAAACGATCGACAAACGTTTCGTCAATGGTTCATCAACAACGACCACGGTTATCGAAGATTTCAAGGTAATTTTTTCTTGTCAATAATAATAATAACAATAAAAATTTCCTCGATTAATTTATTTTAAAATTAGGCTAAAAGAATGTTAATAAAATTTTTTTGCGATATGCATAAATTATAATAAAAATCGTACATTACAGGTGGACACATTCGAATACCGATTGCTGCGCGAGACCGAGTTCCGCGAGTCGATAACTCGTCGTACATCGACCGAGACCGATTACCAAATCTCGAACGTGATCGACCGCAATCTCGGACCCGTAGCGCCACCGCAGATAACTCAAAAACCGCGAAATTCGAAACTTGGCGAGGGCTCCGACGCAGTGTTCTCCGCTAAAATTTCGGGCAATCCGAAACCAAGGGTAAATTTTTCGAAAATTTTCGTTTTCGTTAAAATTTAGCAAAATTATTTATTATTGACAAAAAAAATATTTTTATTTACGTATGACAGATGACGTGGTTCAAGAACGGCCAAAGAATTCGAGATACCAACCGCGTCGAGACAACTCACTCGAATCAGCAAGCGACACTGAAGATTCGCAACACGACGAGCGAGGACAGCGGCCACTATACGCTGTTGACTGAGAATCCTCAAGGATGCACGGTGAGCTCGGCTTACCTGGCGATCGAGCCCAGCAGCGACCAGGTCGACCAAGCGGCTCAGTACGTACAGCGAGAAACTGTGAAAAGCGTGCAGTCCGAGATGGTGAGCGAGACTCCTGAAGGAAAAGCTCTGCCGCCGAATTTCGTTCGCACTTGCACCGATCGCGAGGTCACTGAGGGAAAAATGACGAGATTCGATTGCCGCGTTACTGGACGTCCTTATCCAGATGTTACATGGTACGTTAACGGTTATCCGTGCGTAAACGACGCGACTCACAAGATCCTCGTGAATGAGTCTGGCAACAATTCCCTGATGATTACAAACGTGACGCGATCGGACGCTGGAGTCGTAACCTGCGTAGCCAGGAACAAGGCTGGTGAAACTTCCTTCCAGTGCAATCTTCATGTTATTGAGAAGGAACAGGTTTTGGCGCCCAAGTTCGTCGAGCGTTTCACTACGACCAACGTCAAGGAGGGCGAGCCCGTCGTCTTCTCCGCTCGCGCTGTCGGAACTCCGATACCAAGAATTACTTGGCAGAAGGTGAAATTAAAAAAAAAATTTTTATTTATTCTTTTTGTGGATTTATCATGTAAATTTAAAAAAAGAAAAAATATTTTTTTGAGAATTTGTTTTTAATATAAGATAATTTTTTTTTTCCAGGATGGCGTGCCGATAGCGCCCGGCCCCGATGTGCGCATTACGACGGACGGCAATGGAGCCTCGACCCTGGACATACCCTATGCGAAATTCAGCGATGCCGCCTGGTATCAGTGCACTGCGCAAAACGTCGCTGGCTCCACGGCCACCCGAGCACGATTATTCGTCGAGACACCGAAAGGAACGACCCCTGAACCAAGACGCCTGAATTTACCCCGACCGACCAGAGTCATCGAACCTGAGTCAGTATCATGTCAAAAAAAATTTTACTGTATCGAAATATGACTCTAAATCAATATTTATTTTTTTTAAATTAATTTTTTTCTTTTCTACAGACCCGCACCTGGCCCCGAAGTGATTTATCTGCGACACGTTGAGCGCGCGAAGCCGTATCTCCCTCCTCAGGAGGAAGATAGGGTTTATCCGCCTCCACGTTTCATCGTCCCTCTGCGAGACGTGCATCAAATCGAAGGTGGACGGATTCACTTTGAGGCCAGAATCGAACCGGTGGGCGACCCGACCATGAGGGTGGAATGGTACATAAATGGAAGACCATTGGAAGCGAGTTAGTATTTAATTCAATATCTCTTCTTGAAAATAATATTAAAACAATATTTTGTATACATTTGTGATTTTAAATTTGAAAAGGTTCTCGAGCTACTTCTCTCTTCCGATTCGGCTTCATATCGCTGGATTTACTCAGCGTCGTACTCCACGACAGCGGCGAATACGTCTGCCGTGTAGTCAGCTCCACCGGAGTTGCCGAATCTCGCGCCACCCTCGGCATAACCCGTAATTATAAAAGATTACAAATTTTTTTAATTGTTAAAAATTTATTAATTTTTTTATTTATCTCAATCTAAAAATAATAAGAAATATAAAAGTTGATGAAAAATAATATTTTAGCACGCGCAACGATCGAGCAAACGAGCCAACATCCCGACAGTCTTCGTTACATCCAACAGCTCGAGGATTATTCGAAATACCAAAGACAGGAGAGCGCCGAAGATCTCGCCTCCCAACGTCCGGTATTCATCCGTCCACTCCAGGATCTCGGCGAATTGCAGGAGGGCAGGAACGCTCATTTCGAGGCCCAGTTAACTCCTGTCAGCGATCCAACGATGAAAGTCGAGTGGTACAAGGATGGAAGACCGATCACAGCTAGCTCAAGAATAACCACAATCTTCAACTTCGGCTACGTCTCTCTAAATATTATGCACCTACGAGGTGAAGATGCTGGTACTTACACCGTGAGAGCTGTGAACCGTTTGGGCGAAGCGATCAGTACTGCTTCACTCCATGTCTTTGGTAAGAAACACATTTCGTACTCGTTTACAAATTTTTAATTATTTATTTGAAAGGGATCAACCCCTATCGATTTTTTAGAAAAATATCTGGATTTAAAATCTGGTGTCATTTAGATTAAAATAAATATAAAAAATTAATTTATTCAACTTTTCAATCCAATATCTCAAATTATGAAAATATGAAAAAAAGTTTCTAAAATTATTTTCAACAAATTTTCAATGAACTAGTGAATATTGGCACAAAACCTTAATTTTTTACAAAAATAATTCTTCAAAAAATAATTTATTTAATTTCAGCACGCACCAGCGTGACCGCCGATCTGGGAATCCCCGAGCAACAGAAGTACATCGAAGCTGCTGAGGAGTTGGAAGCTTATCAACAAGCAATGCACCAGAAGTACGTGAGGGAACAGCCAGAACCTTCGAGTCCACCGGAATTCAAGTCACCGATAAAGAATCAAACCAACATACGCGAGGGCGGTTTTGCCCACTTCGAGGCGCGTCTTGAGCCTGTTGGCGACTCTGAATTACGAGTAGAATGGCTCAAAGACGGGCGCCCTGTAGAAGCCAGTGAGTGAACATTTTTTCTTCTATCATCTTTTAAAAAATCCAATCGATTTCTTTTTTCTGATAATTTTCTTCTCTCATAAAAGGTTCCAGAATAACGACTTTCTTCAATTTCGGATATGTCGCCTTGACTCTGAAATATGTGACAATCCACGACGTCGGCGTTTACACTTGCCGTGCCTTCAACCGCGTCGGTGAGGCACAGACGACAGCTCAATTGAGCGTCATCAGCAAAGATGACATTATCTACGACAGCCAGCATCCGACTGGTCTCCGAAAGATCCAGAGTCTCGAGGACTCGAGTCGTTACTCGCGCCAGGTCCAGGAGGAGATTCAAGTGACCCAGGCGCCTCGTTTCCTCGGCCCGCTCAAGGGCACGAACAAGATCGTCGAGGGACAACGTGCTCATTTTGAGGCCCGCGTTGAGCCTCAGAGCGACCTGACCATGAAGATCGAATGGTACCATAATGGCAAACCCATCACCGCCGCGAACAGAATCCAAACTTATCACGACTTTGGATACATCGCTATTGATATCCTGCAAGTTCGGCCGGAGGATGCTGGAACTTACACCGTTATCGCTCGAAATGCCCTTGGCGAGGCCCGACTTGACGCCACGATGGTCGTCGAAAGTAAATATTCAATTTTAATATTTTACTCATTTTAGACACATTTTATTATTATTTTAGTCTCTTACTCGTTTCACATTTATTGTATTTTTTATTAAATGAATTTTCTTCAATTATTTAATAATTTTTTAATTATAACAAACTTTTGTAAAGTTCATAAAATTGATAAATTTTTTTTCAGCTCGCTCAAGTATCGACACGAGCAGCATGCACCGTGGACTGTACGAGAAGACTCAGCGCATGGAAGAATCGAAATTCGTCGAGCCTCACTACCACATCGAGGAGATATCGAAATCGAAACCGATCTTCGTGCAGCCATTGAGCGATCCGAAACCGATGAGCGAGGGAAAGAATATTCATCTCGAGTGCCGATTGGAGCCGATGGGCGATCCGACCATGCGGGTCGAATGGTTCCAGAACGGACGTCCGATCACGGTTGGCTCGAGATTCCGCGCTTACTACGATTTCGGATTCGTCGCTCTAGATATCGTTCACGCGACCGCGATCGATTCGGGCGAGTACACCGTACGAGCGACCAATCATCTCGGCACCGCTCACACTTCGGCCTGCGTCCGCGTGATCGGCAGATCTGACGTCGTTACGGACACGCAGAACGAGCAATCGCTGGAACAAATTCAAATGCTCGAGGACTCATCGAGATACCGAAGAACTCAGCAGGAGGAAGTGACCGTCGTTCAAGCTCCGCAGTTCACTCGACCGCTGCACAACATCGAAACGGTCGAGCTAACGAACGTCCATCTGGAGTGTCGCCTCCAACCGGTCGGAGATTCAACCATGAGAGTCGATTGGTACGTAAACGGACGTCCCGTTACCACGGGACATCGCTTCCGGCCGTCCTACGAATTCGACTACGTCGCTCTCGACATCCTCGGCGTATATCCCGAAGACTCCGGAGTGTACACTTGCCAGGCGAGAAATCAACTCGGCGAGGCCGTAACATCGTGCTCCGTGAGAGTTCACGCGAAGAAGGATCTTCTCCTCGAGAGCCAACACCCTGAAGGACTCGAGAGAATTCAGTACCTCGAGGACGCTTCCAGATACAAGAGAAACGAACTCGTCGACGAGGTCGTTAATGTTAAACCGAAGTTCGTCACCACGCCGAAAAATCAGGAGAATCTCAGGGAAGGACAGCACGCGCACTTTGAGTGCAAACTCGAACCTGTTACTGACTCCAATCTCAAGGTCGAGTGGTTCAAGAACGGTCGTCCAGTAACCATAGGTTTGTTTTTCATTTAATTTAATTATATCTAAAAAATATCAAAAAGCTAAATATTATTTTTTTAATTTTCAGGACACCGCTTCCGTCCCATTCATGATTTTGGCTACGTCGCCCTTGACGTCATCGACCTGATAGCCGAGGATTCCGGAACTTACACCTGCCGCGCTGTAAATCTCGTCGGTAGCGACGAGGTCAGTTGCACTCTGGGCTGTCGTTCGACGGCGCAGATCCTCACCGACACCCAGAACGAGTCGGGCTTGGAGCAGATTCACTACCTGGAGGACAGGTCGAAATACCAGAGACACGAAGTCACCGAGGAGACGACGACTCAGGCGCCGATTTTCACTACGTCTCTCAAGAGCGTCGAGATCAAAGAAGGACAGAGAGCTCACTTCGAGTGTCGTCTCATTCCCGTCTCCGATGCAACAATGAAGGTCGAGTGGTTCCACAACAATACACCGGTAAAAGCGGGATCCCGCTTCGTCGAGACAAACAGCTTCGGTTTCGTCGCACTTGACATCATGTACGCTTATCCCGAAGATGCTGGCACTTACACCTGCCGCGCTAGAAACGCAATTGGCGAGGCGATCACTTCGGCAACGGCAGTCGTTCACTGTAAGTTATTTAATATTCGATTATTTTTTTAATATGAAATAAATAATGATTAATTTAAATTTTTCTTAGAAAAAAATTATATATTATTGTATTATGAATTTTTTCATACTTTATATTTTTTTGTTATAGCCAAAAAATCAATCTACATGGAGTCCCAACGCGAGGAAGTTCTACAACGTCTGCGTCACCTGGAAGATTCCTCGAGATATCAACGCAAAGCGGTCCAAGAAGAGACTGTGAGTCAAGCTCCGGTGTTCACAATGCCGATAAAGGATCTTCGCGTCGCTGAGAATCAAGCGGCTCATTTTGAAGCTCGAGTAATCCCGGTCGGTGACTCGAAACTCAAGGTCGAGTGGCTGCGCAACGGAGTGCCGATCGAAGCTTGTAAGCTCATAAACATTTGTTTCACAAAATTATTCAGTATTTTTAAACTAATCACTGGAAACAATTTTTTAATTACTTCTGTAATTTATTATCTTTAGCTAATCGAGTCACCACCATGCACGATTTTGGTTACGTCGCCTTGAACATGAAGTACGTCAATCCCGAAGATTCGGGAACTTACACATGTCGCGCTGTGAATGACCTCGGTGAGGCAGTCACTTCGGCGACACTTTTCGTTCAGTGTGAGTACCGAAAAAAAATCTGTCTGTTTGATTTCAAAATCGATATTGTTTTTCCAAAATACTTCTCTTTTTTATTTGTGAATTTTACAAATGATGTTTCTCGTCAGAGTATTTTTTTCTTGAAAGAAATTATTGTTGTATTACTGTGGTTGATGATTCGTTATTATTTGGAGCAGCAAAGGCTGCTCTGCAATTCGAGTCGCAGCACGAGAGTTCGCTGGCGAAATTGCAAGCACTCGAGGATACGAGCAGGTACCAGCGTCGTGAGGAGGAGGAATTTGTCGTCAAAGACAAACCCTCGTTCACCGTTAAACTTAACGGGCCGACGAGTTTGGTTGAGGGTCAAAGCGCACACTATGAGTGCCGCATCGAGCCCTATCCCGACTCAAATATGAAAGTCGAATGGTTCCACAACGGAAAGCCATTATCCACTGGTCACAGATACAGAACCACCTGTGACTTTGGTTTCGCTTCGCTCGATGTACTGAGCGTCTATGCTGAGGATTCCGGCACCTACACTTGCCAGGCGACCAATAAAATTGGTTCAGCCCAAAGTTCTATCCAGCTTAGTGTCAAATGTGAGTAGAAAAAATAGAAATGTGGCAAAAAAAACTCACCCTGGTTGGAACAACGAATTTCACGATTTAAAAAAATCAAAAAACGATTCCGGCCTTTTGTTGAAAAATTTTTAGATAGATTTAAGTAGTTAGATAAATTAATTTTAATTATGCGTCATTTTAAATTTCGAAAATATTTTGTAGCTCGAGCATCGATTATTCGCGAAACTCAGCACGAGGGCGCTCTGAAGAAGATTCAATACCTCGAGGACGATTCACGATACAAGCGTACGGATGAGGAGGATATAATAATTGCTGAGAAGCCGAAATTCGGCAGGCCTCTGAAAAATATCGAGCACTTGCCTGAAGGCAAGAGCGCTCATCTCGAGGCGACTCTGACACCTGTCAACGATCCGACAATGGTCGTAGAATGGTATCGGGACGGACATCCCATCCCTCAGGGTCACAAATTCAAAACTACTTACGATTTTGGATACGTCGCTCTCGATATTCTGTACGCTTATCCAGAGGATTCGGGAACTTACATGTGCAAGGCCAGGAACGCCGTTGGAGAAGCTGTTACCACTTGCGTTATTTCGGTTGATTGTGAGTTTATTTTTTGCATTTTGTTTGTCATTACGTATGTGAAAAAATTTGAAACGAATTAAAAACAAAAGAGTGAAAGTGAAGGCCAGTTTTGACAGCTGTCAGTGTCAAAAATTTTTCGCGATGTGTCATGAAATTTAATATTTAAATAATTTTTTTCTTTTATAAAATAGCCAAGCAAGGCTTGTACCTTGATACTCTGGATGCTCAGCGCCTGGAGAAGATTCGCCAGTTGGAGACCGTCGAGGTCAAGCAGGAAGTTGAGAAGGAGATCGTGCATCAGAAACCAGTGTTCCTTACACCTCTTAACAACCTGGATCATCTAAAGGAGGGTGAACACGCTCATCTCGAGTGTCGCGTAGAGCCGATAAACGATCCAAATCTGAAAATCGAATGGTATGCTTTAATCACATTTTTGGACTCCGCTTGTCGTATATTTTTTTCTATTTACTAAATAATTTTTTTAGGTTCGTCAATGGCGTTGCTATCAAGACTGGCCATCGCTTCCGTACAACTCACGACTTTGGCTATGTCGCTCTTGACATTTTGTACGCGTACGCCGAAGATTCGGGAACTTACATGTGCAAAGCCACAAATCTTGCAGGCGAAGCTGTCAACACTTGCACCATAAGAGTCGGCTGTAAGTATACGATAATTGTCAATGTTAAAAATTAATAATCTTACATTTCTCGTTGAAACTAGCTAAAGATGAGGAATGTGAGGAACCAGATCCTTTTCGTTCCGTTTCCGTTTCCGTCCCGTCTGATTTAACGATGAATGAACAAAATCGTAAAGAACCCGAAACAGAAAATCGAAGAGAATCAAAAAATTCGAATGGTACCCAACCAAAAATTAGAGAGTGCAAGAAAAAATGTTATCAAAGATCAAAGAGCTGTAGAGAGAGAAGAAAAAAGTGCAGACGTCGAAGAAATGATTCAGAATGTAGGAAGAAACTTACAGAGAAAGAAGATTGTGCTTGCTCACGATCGAGAAGAAGAGGTCGTTCTCGTGCGAAAGAATGTTCAAATCGACGTGTATCATTTTGCGATCCACCGGAACGATTCGAAATTTTTTATTCAAACCCTTCCTTCGGTTTCCAAAGTCCATCTTGCTCCAAAATCAGAAAGTCATACTGTAAACCATACCGTCCGGAAAAAAATCCATGTCAACGTTGTTGAAAATATTTCTTTACTCCTGTAATAAATTTATCATACTCATTTTACTCAAGTTTTTTCACTCTGCGAATAAAATTAATTTTTTCTCAGCTCGTCGTAGCATACTTCTCGATACTCAACATCCTGATGGTTTGGAGAAGATCCGCGAACTCGAGGCGCAGGGACATCCGGCGCGTCTCGAGGTTGAAGAACCCCCGGCGACACCTCCACGATTCGTGACCGAACTTAGAGTGAGATTTTACTTCTGAAAAACATTTTATTTTTAATTAAAATATTCTTCGATGGAAAAATTTAATTGAATTGTTTTTATTTAATTTAATTAAAAAAATTAATTTAAAAAAAAATTGAACATTTATATAAAAAAAATTTTTCAGGGCACAACTGAGATCTATGAAGGACAAACGGCTCATTTCGAGTGCCAGGTTGAGCCGTTGCACGACGCGAATCTCCGTATCGAGTTCTACCACAACGGCAAGCCCTTGCCATCTGCTTCGCGCTTCCACGTGACTTTCGATTTCGGCTATGTTGCCCTGGACATCGGGCACGCAGTGCCAGAAGACGCAGGAGAATATTCCGTGCGTGCGATAAACGCTCTAGGCCAGTGTACATCCTCTATTAAATTGAAAGTTATACCACGCGACAATATAATTCTCGACTCTCAACGTCCTGAGGGAATGGACAAGATCAGAGAGCTGGAATCTCAACAGCCTTGGAAACGTCCGGAAGTTCCTGAACCGGTGACACGTCAACGTCCGGTATTTACTCAACCTCTGCAGAATATCGACGCGATTCCGGAGGGTACGACGGCGCACTTCGAGTGTCGTCTTATTCCTGTTGGAGATCCTACCTTAAAGGTCGAATGGTTCAGAAACGAAAAGCCTCTGGAGGACAGCTCGCGAATAACGAAAGTCCACGACTTCGGTTTCGTCTCGCTTGACATAACTCACATCAGGGACGAGGATGAAGGAGTCTACATGTGTCGTGCATCGAATCCCCTCGGAGAAGCCGTCACAACGGCCTCGATGAGGGTCCGTACCAAAGCGAGCATTCAATTGGACACTCAACATCCGGAAGCTCAGAAGAGAATCGCCCAGTTGGAAGCTGACAAAGGACCAAGTCGTCCGGACGAGCCTGAGAAGATGTTTGACAAGCCAATCTTCACGCAATTATTGTCGGGACCGACTGAGCTCTGGGAAGGCCAGGTCGCGAGATACGAATGTCGCGTTGTCCCCGTTGGTGATGGAACTCTTCGTTTCGAGTGGTTCGTCAATGGCGTTGAGTTGAAAATGGGCTCGCGATTCCATGTCAGTCACGACTTCGGTTTCGTTACCCTGGACATCATAAAAGTTATTCCTGAAGATTCTGGAGTTTACTCGTGCAAGGCGATCAATAACGCCGGTGAAGCCGTATCTTCGATATCCTTGAAGGTAAAAGCTCGCTCGGCTATCGAGAAAGACGCGATCCAGCCCGATGCCTGGCAGAAGATCCAGCTCAAAGAAGCGGAGATGAACAAAGTTCCAGAAATGTTTGTCGACACCACTCCGCAGCAGGCTCCAGTCTTCACGACTCACCTCAAGAGCTACGACAAGCTCCAAGAGGGCCAACACGTTTATCTCGAAGCTCAGGTCGAACCGCGTGCTGATCCCAATTTGCGGACCGAATGGTTCAAGAATGGAGTTTCCCTGCAAACTGGAACGAGACTACGAAGCACTTTCGATTTTGGTCTCGTGACTCTTTCTATCAACGGCCTGAGACCAGACGACTCTGCAATTTACACCTGCAAAGCCACCAATTTGCTTGGCGAAGCTGTTTCTACGGCTAGCCTGAAGATCGATGATCGTCACTGGCTCTTGGGTGACACTCTCCACCCTGACGCTCTGCCGAAGATCGATGCTCTCGAGCAACCTCAAGCCGGACGACCGGAACAACCGGAGCCGACTTACGAAGAGCCTGTCTTCATTACGCACCTCAACAACGTCGAGTGCACCGAAGGTGACAACGTTCACTTCGAATGCAACGTCGAACCTTCCAAGGATCCGACGATGAAGATCGAATGGTTCATAAACGGCAAACCTCTACCAACTGGAGCTCGTTTCAAATCAACTTACGACTTCGGTTACGTAGCACTCGACATCAATCATGCTTATGAGGAAGATTCAGGAATGGTCACTGTCAAGGCCACAAACTCGAAGGGATCCGCTCAAACAACCGGAACACTCAAGTGTACGAGCAAGCAGAGCATCTACTTGCAGACGCAACATCCACAAGGTGAAGCTGGACTGGAGAAAGTTAAAGAAGCCGAGGACGCTTTCCTGTCAAAATCTCGACGACCGGACGACTCACCGGAGCACGAATTCCCGAAACCAATCTGGACGGTTCCTCTGAAACCGGAATTCAAATTGGGCGAAGCCGAACCGCTTCATCTCGAAGGCCAGGTTGAGCCCAAGGACGATCCTAATCTCAAGATCGAGTGGTACTTCAATGGCAAAGCTCTGGAACATGGTTCCCGTTTCAAGATGACGAGCGACTTTGGCTTCGTCACTCTTGACCTAACGGACGTTTACGATCGTGATTCCGGAATCTACACCTGCAAGGCTTACAACAAAGCTGGTGAGGCCTTCACCTCAACGACGATCTACTGTTCCACCAAGGAGAACATAATCGAACGTTCTCAGCATCCCAAGGGCAAGGAAGGTCTCGAAGCGATCCAAGACCTCGAGGAGTCTCTGAAGAAGGGCGACGGAAAAGCTCCGGACAGCGAGGAAGGTCATCCACCTGTCTTCACGTCACAATTCGAAAATCTGACGAACCTGTCCGAGGGTGAGATTGCTCACTTCGAAGCTTCTCTGACACCAACCGGTGACCAAACGATGGTCGTCGAGTGGTTCTACAACGGCAAAGCCCTTGAAGCTAGCCATCGCACCCGAACGGTTTATGCCTTCGGAATGGTCGTTCTTGAAGTTCTGGGCACGAAGATCGAGGACTCTGGAACATACTCCTGCAGAGCCACGAACAAATGGGGTCAAGCTGAAATCAGTGTGAATCTCGAATGTGTTGATAAATCCAAGGGACAAAAACCGAAATTCACGACCCACATCCAAAGCCTGGAGGGTCTGAAGGATGGACAGTCCGTTCACTTCGAATGTACTCTCATTCCTGTTGGCGATCCTCACATGAAGGTCGAATGGTTCCACAATGGACAACCACTCCGTCATTCGTCCAGATTCAAGATGGTCTCGGACTTTGGTTTCGTCGTGATGGACATCGCCGGTGTCATGTCACACGACACTGGAGAGTACGTCTGCCGAGCGAGCAACAAGTACGGCGAGGACTTCACCAGAGCTACGATAAAGTGCTTCGGAAAGAGCGGAGTTTACCTCGATTCCCTGCAGCCGGACTCTCTGGCGAGAATTCGAGAGCTCGAGAGTTTCGGTGGAGAAAAACCTACAACTCCAACATCACCTGTAGGTGGACCACCCAAGTTCATAACGCAGATCAAGGACATCGCAAGACTCGTTGAGGGACAATCCGCTCACTTCGAAGCGAGATTGACACCTGTCACTGATCCTGACCTCGTCGTCGAGTGGTACTACAATGGCAAGAAATTGCCTCATGGCCATCGTTACAGAACCTTCCACGATTTCGGAATTGTAATCCTCGATATCCTCTACTGCTACGAGGAAAATTCAGGCGTCTATGAGTGTCGCGCTGTCAACAAATACGGCGAGGACTCCACGAAAGCAACACTCAAGTGTCTCTCGAAGGCGAACTTGATACTCGAGTCTCAATTGCCCAAAGGCATGGAAGGAGGACTGGAGAAGATTCAGACATTGGAAGACTCGATGATAAAGACCAAGGACGAGAAGGTAGTCGAGGAGAAAGGCAAAGCGCCGGTATTCACCGTTCCGCTGAGCAACGTTGATGGACTTCGCGAAGGCGAGAGCGCGCACTTCGAGGCTCGTTTGACCCCTACTGATGATCCTAAACTCAAAGTTGAATGGTTCTGGAATGGTAAACCACTTCGCACTGGTTCTCGTTTCCGTACGTTCTGCGATTTCGGTTTCGTCATATTAGAAATCTCGCCGATTTATCCTGAAGATTCTGGAGAATACAGCTGTCGCGCGATCAACGACTACGGCGAGGCTGTGACGACCTGTACGATGAAGTGCACCGGAAAGCGAAACATCATCCTGGAATCGCAGTTGCCAAAGGGCATGGAAGGATCCATCGACAAAATCGCCGAATTGGAAGGTCTAGGAGGTGAGCCTGGTCAGATTATTCCTGATGACGACACTGGAAGACCACCCGAATTCATCACAACTCCGTCTGACCTCACGTTGACGGAAAATTCCCTGGCTCACTTCGAATGCCGTCTCTTGCCGATCAACGACTCGAGCATGAGGGTAGAATGGTTCCACAACGGTAAACCTCTGTCTGCTGGATCTCGAATCAAAACGATCCATGATTTCGGTTTCGTGATCCTGGAGGTCGCTAATTGCTATCAGCGAGATTCTGGACTCTACGAGTGCAAGGCTAACAACCGCCACGGCGAAGCGACCGTCTCTTGCAAGCTCCAAGTTCGTGGACGTCAAGGAATAATTTTGGAACCTCAATTACCATCTAATTTCAAAACCGGTACCGAGAGTATTCAAAAGCTCGAGGAAGCTTTGTACAAACGAGAAGAGATAATAACTGACGAGGAGAAACCGAATCCACCAAGATTCACGGTTGAGCTGAAGGACATTGAAGTTGAGGAGGCTGGACCAAGTCACTTTGATTGTCGTGTAGAGCCCAGTGGAGATTCAACCATGCGAATCGATTGGTTCCACAACGGTAGACCATTCGCAACTGGTTCTCGCGTTCACCAGATCAACGACTTCGGCTTCATCTCTCTCGATCTATCGTACACTTATGCCAGAGACAGCGGCGAGTACATCTGCAAAGCGACCAACAAATGGGGTTCGGCGACCACCAAAGCGACTATAACTTGCACGTCGAAGAAAACTGTAGACTTTGAGTCACAACTACCGTCAGGAATGAGCGGTGAAAAGCTGAAGGAACTCGAACGCGGACCAGTTTCCGAGCCTCCACCTCAGGAGGTCGTTCCCAAAGAGCCACCTCGCTTCATAACGCAAATAACATCCAAGACCGTTGAGGAGTCCGAGCCTGTGAGGTTCGAATGCCGCGTAGAGCCGAAGGAAGATCCGAACTTGAGAATCGAGTGGTGGAGAAACGGCAAGCAGATCCCAGCTGGACACAGATATCGTACAGTCTACGACATGGGATTCGTTTCCATGGACATTCTCTATGTTTACCCTGAAGACTCGGGCGAGTACGTTTGTCGTGCTGTCAATGACTACGGAGAGGATACGACCAAAGCGTCAATTTCTTGCAAGACATTGCCGAGCATCATCTTGCAGAATCAAGTACCAAAGGGAATGAAGAAATCCGAGGCCCTCATGCAGATGGAAGCTACAATCAAGAAGTACACCTCTGAGGTCCATTTGACCGAGGACGACCTCTACGACGTTGATAAGAAGCAACCACCGCGATTCGTCACGCAGATCCAAGACCAGACGGAACTGGTCGAGATGAACACCACCAAATTTGAGTGCCAGCTTGCACCTGTTGGTGATCCGAACATGAAAGTCGAGTGGTTCTTCAACGGCAGACCATTGCCGCACAAAAATCGATTCACGCCAATTTATGACTTCGGTTACGTCGCCATGAACTTCGGTTGGGTATATCCTGAGGACAGTGGAGAGTATCTCTGCCGTGCGACCAATCTTTACGGTATGGACGAGACTCGTGCCGTTATCAGAACTTCCGGAAAACCTGGAATTATCTACGAATCTCAGCTACCAAAGGGCATGAAGAGTATCGAGAAGATCAGAGAAATGGAAGCAGCTTGGCAAGTGTAAGTTCAACTTTTATTATGTTTTATATATTTTTTATTAATGTTTTCTATCATTGTATTTTCATTCATTTTTCTGACACAGGGTTCCTGAAGAGGAAGTTGAGGAAGAAAAAGTTCGAGCTGCTCCGGTGTTCGTTAGCAAGCCAGAACCATGCACGATCGAAGAGGGTGATTGCTCGAGATTCTGTTGTCGCGTGACTGGATATCCGAGACCAAGAGTCATGTGGATCATTAATGGACACACTGCCGTCAATGTAAATTTTTTAATTTTATATAAAATGAATTTTAAACAAGGTAAAAGCTCTATCGTATTAATCACGAATTTATTCATTTGTTAATAGGGCGCGCGTTACAAATTGACATACGATGGAATGTACCATCTGGACATCCCGAAGACTCGTCAATATGATAATGGCAAAGTGGAGGTGATTGCGAGAAATTCAGTGGGTGAGGCGCGTTACGAGACAACATTGACGGTGAAGCCACGCAGCGGCGACTATCGTAGCGTATTGAAAAATTCACCGAGGCGTAAGTACATGAGTCCTTGGGGACCGGGACATTGGAGTACGAGAAACTTGTTGCAACCTCCGGAGTTCATGGCAGTAATATTCGAATCAAACGAGAGCAAAAAATGCTCCGAATACGATTGGCTGCAAACTCGTAAATATTTAAGCTCGTGTTTACCGAACACGGAAATTGCAACGAGGCAATCGTCAAACTCTCGCAGAGATACGACATTATACAAGAGTTTTCATACATTGGCACAAATTGAACACAAATCAATGAATACGCCGAATTTAACCGAGGTATCACTCAGAAATTCGAGTATTCAGCACACATTTTCGAATAGACACGAATATTACGTTGGCCAACAGTGCAAACAGTCAGTAAACAATAATTCAACAACGGTACCTCTCAAAGGTTCTTTGCACACGACAAGAGAAACCAGTTACCCGAGACAGTATCCCCTCAATCCTGAATCTCACAAAATCCCATTGGTAACGAATACGCCAGCAATCCACGACGATTCGATCATCGAGATACGAAAAAATCACGAGACGAAAAATCTCTCAACGTTTACGGTCCGGGAATACAATGAGGTCTATAGTTTCAAGCATACCGCGACGAAAGATCTTCTCCTGGTATGGGACTCGACGAAGATCGTACGTTAAATTACGATCGCAATCCCTGGTAAAAGTATGTGCTTGTCCACATAAATTTGGATTGCAATGGATTATTGATGTTTATGCAAAGGACACGTCCACTTTCTTTTTTTGTTTTATTTTTACTTGACTGACGTTTGTTGAAAAAAATCGTGAGAGGAACTCTCCGATCCGCAAAGAATTAGGCACTGCCGAAATTGTGGAACTAACTGAATTTCGATTCCAGACATTGAAAAAAAAATCCTCTATCCCTGTGATTAAAAAAACGATGACGAAACGAAGGACAACCTCGAATATCGAAAATGGATCCTATTGTCGTTGCGAATGAAGTATACCGTGTCGTATCATTGTCGTCGTTATGAAAAATGGGAAAAATTTGTTATATCCTTCAAAAAAGAATATTCGTCCATCTGTACGTTTTTCTTCTTGTTTTGATGTCGTAACGCACCGAGAATGTTGTTGGGCATGAATCTCACAATGAGCGTATCTATTTTTTTTCTCTCGAACGAATGCATGTTTTCCACGTGATGGTTGTGTCTAACCCATGTTTTCCCCAGCGTGGTACGATTACGAACTGACTCAGTATCAGTCGGAGCGTCAGGACACAGAACTGGAGCGCGTCTTTGATGAACGTCATCAGACGGTCTCCCAGGGTATCGATATCGCTACGGAACACCTTGGACAAAAGGTTTACAAGGCTCCTGAAGCGGATTGGCAAAAGTCTGTAAAGACCAAGAAGAACGAGGATTATTACTCAAAACTCATGGGTCTCGAAGAGGAGCAAGTCTTGAAAGAAGCCAGACTCCGAGAATCGAGTCATCAATTTGCCATTCCTGGTGACAAAATCGTTGCGAGCTCCATGGCGAAGGGCATGGCTCAGAAATATCAGGAGAATCTGTAAGTCTTTTTTTGTTACCGATTCATTTATTAAATTCAAATATTGCATACAATTATAAACACAGATATTGAAATTTTACAAGGAAAAAATTAACAATAAATTAATTTTTCTTAATGTAGTGAATCGCAACCCCTGGAGCCAGTGGAACCACCACCGAAATTCGTCAAGAAACCTTATACGACCGAAGTTGACATTGACTCGGAGAGACTTCCAGCTTCAGCGAAATATCCACCAGGACCGTCGGAATCGATGGTTCATGGTCGCGAGGTACACACGGCTAAGCAGAAACAGACTCAGAAGGAGGTCAAAGGTGATACCGAGATAACGAGGAAAATAACTGCAACGGAAACAACGGAGGTCGAGCACAAGGCGAAGACTCAAGAGCGCGTGGTCCAAGGACAAGTGAAGCCGGCTAAGCCACCAGTTTTCACGAAGAAGATTCAACCCTGCAGAGCCTTTGAGCAGGAGCAGGCGAGATTCGAGGTCGAGTTTGACGGCGATCCATTGCCTACGATAAAATGGTACCGAGAGGATTTCCCGATCCAGAATTCATCGGATCTTCAGATCTACACTTTCAGCACAAAATCTGTGCTGATTGTGCGTCAGGTATTCATGGAAGACTCTGGAGTCTTCTCCGTGATCGCTGAGAACAGAGGTGGCAAGGCCAAGTGCAGCGCTAACCTCGTCGTCGAGGAGAGACGAAGACAACCAGGACGAGGTGGAGTCGTTCCTCCCAGTTTCATTACGACCATTCAAAATACTTCTGTCACTACTGGACAATTGGCAAGATTTGATGCCAAGGTTTCTGGTACCAAACCACTCGACGTTTATTGGCTAAAGGTTCGAATTATTTATATTATCATTTATGATTTATTTATTGGATTTTTTTAGTTGTTATTTTCTCTGATTTGTTTTTCTTGAAAAAATGTGCAGAACGGCAAGAAAGTGTCTCCGGACATTCGTTACAAGACCCTGGAGGAGGACAACACGTACACGCTTTTGATACTGGAGACAGTGCCTGAGGACACTGGAAAGTATGAGTGCGTAGCGTTGAACAGCGCTGGGGAGGCTCGATGTGAGGCAGAATGTACAGTTCGTGGACCTCAATCTCCAACAGCGAAACCTTCGAAGCCAACAACCCCTGGCGTGGAAAAAGCTCCGAGCGTGATCGAACCCCTCAGAGATCAAACCATCAAAGAGGGCACGTCCGTCGCTTTTGCATGCAAAATCACTGGAAAACCAGTTCCCACGATTCAATGGAAAAAAGGAGACAAGGTATGAACAAGTTTTGAAAAAAATTGAAAACATTTTTCTGTGAATCAAGGAAATTTATTTTGTCTTTAAGGTCATCAAACCGTCAAAGTACTTCCAAATGCAAAAGGAAGGTGACAGATGCACTCTAAGGATTTCCGAAGCTTTCCCCGAAGACGAGGGAGTCTACAAGTGCATTGCCAAAAATCCAGCTGGAGAAGTGACGACATCGGCAAATCTCCGAGTTTTAGGTAAAAAAATATTTTATTTTTCTGATTGAGCTGATTTAAAAAATTACTGTGTTTATTTTTTGAATTATAACAAAACATGAATCTGTATAAGCGAATTGGATGGTTCTGAAATTGATGAAAAATTTTCAGCTCCCGACAGCACAGACGTTTTACCGAAGCTTTCACCCTTGAAGGACCAAATAGTTCTTGAGGGCCAACCGGCACAGTTCAAGACTCAAGTTAGCCCACCGAAGTCGAAGCCTACGATCCAGTGGTATCGAGAAGGTGCCCTCATACCTCAGTCGCCTGATTTTCAGGTACGCATTGAAAATTAAAAGTTTTTTTAATTACTAAAATTTGTACAATTAACAAAAAATATGGTAAAATTATTTATTTTTTTACAAATGATACATTGAGCGGCCTTTTTGATAGATGATACACGAAGGCAACAACGCTGTGCTTCTGATAGCGACGACCTATGAGGAAGACACCGGAACGTTCACCTGTCGCGCGACAACGTCGGCCGGTACAGTGGAAACTTCGGCGAAACTCATCGTCAAAAGTAAGAATTAAAAATCCAAAAAAAAAGAAAAGCAACAAAACAAAAGTACACAAGACAAAAGCAGAAAAACGAACAAAAAAAGTCGGTCTAAAATTAATTGCTAACTCACGGTGTGATAAACGAAATACTTTTGATAGCGCGTGTTTACCTCCTCGTTGATTCGCATCAATCGAGATCAGAAAAAACTATATATATCATTGGTTAAGAAGGAGAGTCTTAAAAAGAAAAACAAGTCTCGAAAAATTCTTTTCCCGTCAATACTGACGAGGTGGCCTTGGAGACGGGTCAGAGACTTTTCCGGATTCTCGTTTTGTGCTTCAACGAGAAAAAAACGTTCGAGAAACGACCAAAAATTACGTCACCCTTTATACTTGATTTCTGTTCTCATTTTGCTTGCTTTAAGTCACGTAACTTGATAGAAGAGACGAAAAAAACGGAAAAGAGGGAAAACGTAACAGAGGTTTCGTAGCTCCAGTCTAGGTTCATGTTCCAACTGCCCTATTAATACAGAACTCGCGAGACCGGGAAAGTTTTGGTTTTATTCGTTACTAACACCTTTTGTCCCTATTTACCATGGACGTTATACACGGAACTGTGTGAAAACCCCTGTGAATAAAATAATTAGTCTATAATTAAAAAGCCTGGCAGCTTGGGTGGTCCAAAGTAGAAAAAAGAAAATCACAACTCGACAAAAATCCTTAAACGATTTTCGTTTCGCCTGACAGAGACGTAGACGCAGAGGTGCATACAAATCGACAGCTATAGACAGACGAACGATATCGTCGTAGGATTAAGAGAGCTTAAATGGTCAACTTTGAAGAAATCTTGCCAGACACATTGGCCATCTTTCACGAAGAGCTGTGAGCTCTATTTTTTCATTTCGAGCCTGAGAAAGTCGAGCAAGTCGAGTAAACGCCAGAAGAAGAGAATGAAGAGAAACTTACGAATACACATAAACATTGTTATCTGTTACTCTTCAGTCGATTACCCATTCGTATTATAGTCCTTCGTTATAAAAATATAAATAATACGTAAATATACGTGATAAATAATAATTGTCTACAAAGAATATTAGTCTCGTGAAAAAGCACATACGGAAGAGAAAAAGAAAATGAAAAATAAACACCGCAGTAGTTTTATGTACTCCTAACGTTCAACTAATTATTTATTACTGTACAATGGAAAAGTCTAATAAAAAAATGATGCTTTGAGTACGATAGAATATGTGGGATGAGAAACAATGTCTGTAAATCGTTACGACCGATCCAACGATTACGTGATTATGAAACACTTTGCAGTTTTGCACACGAGCTTGGAAACAGATTTAAAAAAACGTGAAAAACCGAACGAAAACAACTGTACACTACAGAGTTATTTTTCTATCGCGTTGAGAGTTACGTTACTTGGAATATTGGAAAGAATCCAAAAAAGTTGACTTTTTTTCGTTCCTGTGACGAAACCGATCGAGGGTTAAGTGAGAGAGACGAGACAGAAGTGGAAGAACCGTAAATAAATAAAATACGCGGAACGACAGTAAAAAAAAATTTTTTTTCTGTATAAAAAAAAATTGAAAGATATCCAAGAGGAAAAGTAAAGATTGAGATCATAATACCCACTCGCAGACAATGGAATATTTTGAATCGTTATTTTTGGTATCTCTGATTTTTCTTTATCGCGATTGACTCAGACCCTAAGTTGAATTTCGATCCTAAAATGTGGGGACCATTGCCAAATTTTGTTGGGTAATTTTTAAAATGTAATTTCGGTACTTGAGAAGGAAGTTGAAAGCCAGTCCCCTGGAGGAATAGTTCGGATTTAACGGCGAGGAAAGTGTATTATAAGCTTTATAAACAGATTTTCCCCCTTGATGCTTTTCGTACGTACAGAAAATATTGCGTTAGTCCGTGGAGTGTTGAAATGGAGTGCCTTGCGTATCTTATGTGCCGTGTGCACACTCGGATGGCTAGGGCTTCTTATGCTATTTCTGCTTCGCGTGACGTGTATTACATTACCCGTCTATATTTGGCGCGCTCTGAGAGACATCATCTCTCGCGGAACCGCGAGAAAACGTTTACCCGTGGCTAAGCCGCTTTTCGTAATGCGCGAGATAATTCAACGGGTCTGATAACAAACTATCGAGAGATTCTTTGACTCGGCTGACCGAGATTTTCTCTTTTTGAACGGATAACGGATCTTGAAGATCGTAGGAAAAAACAAAATCGGAATGCGCACGAGCGAGCTTTCGCTCGGACGAACCGGACGTGACGATCCGAGCGTTGAAATTTCCAACGTTCGGTGAACGCGATATCGTTCCAGAGTCTCAATTTTCTAGCAAAAAATAGGAAAAAAAAATTTATTGACCTTTCGACTCGTTTCTCTCACGAATCTCTCACGCCTACTTGGTCTCAAAATATTTACCCTCCCACTTCTCGACGTTAAAAAAAAACGCCAACTCGCCGATGGACGGACCGAAAGTCTTGAGATGAAAAATCGCGGATGCCGACCTTGGGAAGCTGCGGCCACTTGACCGAGTGACCCGGAGAATTCGAAGCCAAGAAATGACGACGCTGTGGACAAATAGACAAAGAATCACCAGATGACTCGACTCCGTAAAAACAAAGTTCTGATTCATCATTCGATACGGAGACGAAATCTCGTTTCTCGAATAATCCTCGGCGTCGATTTCGGGGAAAGCGTGAGTCTCGTTCTCTGCATCTCATCGCCTCACCACGAAGCGTTGGGGGTCAGTTGGGAGGGAGAGACGATGAAAGAGAGAAAGGAGAAAAAGAGAGACAACTTCTGCAGAGGCAGAAACACACGATGGATCGTGCCGAGCCTATTTCGACGAACCCCCAGCCACGGGCGTGATTCAGCGTGCCAGAAATAATCGGACGCGTGTCAGCGTACTCTGGAAGGCGGGAAGGAAGCTTTATATTCTTGTCTCATTGGGGAATTCTCTGCTGAACGATCTTCCGCAACGAGCCGAAGACAAGGGAACGATCTTCTGGAATTGCACCATTCGCCCTCTCGAAGACAGCTCAACATCAAAGGCGATGCGTGACAGATTTTACGACTCCGCCCGACACTTCGCTATCCAATAACCATTTCCGAGAGCTCACAAAATTCCTTACAATTTCGAAAACAAACTTTTCTAGAAAACAAATAATAAAAAATGATAAAACAATAAATGAGACGGTTTTATGTTTTCAATACATTTTTTATTGAGTTGGTTTTTTGATGAATCGTCCAAAGATCTGAGGAGACTCTTGACGTTGGGAATATTTATTTGTACTTAAAAAATAAAAATTACATCAGTACACATGTAAATACGAGTATTTGAGTAATAGTAGCGTACAAAGAATTGTTACAAAAATTGGAGTAATTATTCTCAGATGATCTTGTAGTCCGGTTTAAACGGATGAGAGAATATCGTTCGAGATCGAGAACAAAATTTGCATGCGAGAGTGCTCGGTCTCCCCTTTCCTGGCTCGCATATTGGAAAGCTAACGAGAAATTGCGGGATTCCACTCGAGGCGAAACTCGTTCTGATATCTTCACTCGTATCTCGGACGACGTACTCTCGATCCGCGCGTCTTAATTTCAAGAACATTTTCACACCGTTACGCACTGGATAACTGTAGAATAAGTTCACACTCTGTATCGCATCGTTGAGTCACTTAAAGATTTAAGTCTATCGAATGCTCGACTTGCTCTGATTCATGGAATTTACGAGAAAGAAAAAAAACACTCATTGGACCACCCCTGCACAAAATTTTTCGAAACGAGTCTCGCGAGTGTCCAGTTCGACGAGAGCCGCCTTCGATCGAGTTTCAAAGAAGAAATGAAATAAAAAGAAAATCGTTTGGTATATCCTGAACCAGCTTGAGAAAACTCGATCGAAGACGGCTTGAGTCGGTACCAGAATGCATTTTCCTCCACTCGAATGCAAACTGTCAAACACGCGCACTGTCACACGCGGGGCTCACGAACTTTGCGAAAGAAATCGGAGAAATAAAGCGACGAACGCGATCCCGCGTAAACCGGTTATTCACTGAGAAATCTAGGAAAAAGACTCGAGAGTAAAAAAAAACACAAAAGAGAACAGAAAGTGTGTAGTATGGAACAAAAGAGCGGGATTGAGCTCGAGGAATGAGAAAAGAAAAGCGATGGTGCTCGCTTGTCGAGTTCCAGAGGCAAACTGCCGAGTGTGCCTTCCTCAAGAGAGATTAACCCGCTTGCAAGTGTGCGGAGGAAATAAGGAGGGAACTCGTGCTCGGATGAGAGGGAGAGGGATGCTTACGCATACATTAATAAATGTGTGCGTGGCCCCACCACGCGTTTCATGTAGACAGAAAGAGAAAAAGAGAGAGAGAGAGAAAAAGGCCCTCCGAGAATCTGCATCAACGTCGAAGTCTTTCTGCTTAACTCCCCCACCAAAAGTTACTCGAAACATTTCTGATCGTCTCTTTGCCCACATAGCGGGATCATTCTTTTGCTGAGTACTCTTTACTCGTCGGGACATTGAGAAAATAAGATTTGGAGATTTGAAACATTTGTTCCCCTCTGAGAATAAGATTTTAACAAGTCGGGCAATTAAGAAAGAAAAACGAGATATTTGTCTGTCTAAAATGTCTTTTGTGAAGCAGAGTTTAAAGTTTTAAGTAAATTCATTGTATTTTTTTTACTTTTTTGGAACTTGCGAATTTTCAAGAATTTGTTTTTGCTGATTAGTTTCTAGGTTTCAACGCCAATTTTTTCATTGGTTGTTTTTTAGTTTCTGATTTTAGGTAGATACGTAGACCGACGTATTTACGAAAACTTGAAAGTTTGATAAACATTGCAACGCTCGTATGAGATCGTTGTCAGCTGATCTTTTGCAATGTAGAGTGCCCAAATTTTGTGTTCATTAATTTGAAACTTGTCTGCCAAAAACCCCACATCCATACTTCTTTACATAATCAATGGAAAGTTTCCAATTTTTCAAACAAATTAATTATCGAGCTTGTCAGTTGAAGTAGGTTATTTTTTTCTTTCAATTTGTTGTTTGATTTTTGTAAATCGAGAAGAATTATAGCTCGGACGTATTCCGATTTGAATATAATTCCAAAAAATATTTTCAAGATCAAATTGACGTAGGACAGTGATCTCGTGGGAAAAAGTCGACGATCCGGGCTGTGTCGCGTAAGCGAGCATACGGTCATTTGGTCAAAAGAGATTGATGAGTATCGCGGAAGTGCGAGTTCGTATACACGACAAGCGAAAAGAAGAAACGTCTGGCGAGCGTGTTGCCCCGTCCGAATGAGTGATCGCTATTAAATTCTCGCTATCTCTCTCTATTTCTCTCGACTGCTCTGACCGCGTCGACGGGAGATATCTATTTTCGCTAATATTTAACCCTGATGCGCCCGGTGGGTGCTGCACGAAAATAGGATTACCGAGGAGAGTCTCGTGCTGAGAGCTCGCGCGGGTCTTGACTCCGAGAGTTCGCTGTTTATGCGGGAGGTCGGAGAAAAGTTTCTTGCCCAGTTGATATCTCTGAGCCGTGAAGAGCGAAAAAAATAAAAAAAGGAAATAAAAAAGAGAGTGATCTCTGCCAGATTTTGATTTGAAGGCTAAGGATAAAGCTCACGCACTATTTTCTCGTGTCCTCGAAAAAACTCAAGTTCTCCCTCGTTTTCGTTCCAATTATTTCCAGGCATCGTTGATTCTGGCATTGCGAATAAAACACAATTCGGCTAGCCGTATATGATAAAACTCAAAGTGGCTCTCGCTTTGCCAGAAATTAGGAATTACTATATCGACGTTGGCGATGAGCCATATTTCTCACACTCGTTTTACAAGACATAAATCCAAAATGCGATCATTATACCAGTCTCCCGAGCTGAGCAATATTTTATTAAAAGAGAACCGTGGAAACGACGGAGAAATCGCGATAACGATTTCTTCGAAAATTATTATTCGAAAATACTTAATTCACTGAGGAGCATTACAATCTAAGGCAAATCTTAATTGATACTTAGAGAGAAAGACTGTTCTTTCGTAACAGAGCGAGTGAATCGGACCATCGTCTTTTATTGATATAAGAAAACATCTGATTTGTACACCTGGTGTGTTCTGCCTCTTTCACTCCATATATTTAAATCTAGCGAATCTTTCGATTAGGCAATAAGAACTGCGATTCGTGCGTGCATTTGTTTTAGCATGATTGATCATCCGCATATCTAGCCAAGTTTTACATTTCGGTCGCCTTGAAATATTTGGGACTTCATAAAACGATGATTCAGCTATTTTCCTAGTTTGCACATCGACCTTAACATACATATCTAGTTACGATTCTTTTTAAGAAAAAAATATGATTCATTTTAATATATTTTAGAAAAGAAAAAAAAACGCAATTGCAATAGAGTGCAGGTATTTTGCTGGTGTTTAAATTTAGGTTCAAGGAACGAAAATCGTGACAATGAACAATTTTCAGAACGTAAAGGTGTTTACTATGAGACTCCGGTGCCTGGGGAAGGCGCCCCGACGGGTCCAGGAAGCAAAACAGGAGAAAAACCAACGAAAGGAAGTTCGGTTGGTGGATTGGATCGCGGAGTTACGAAAAATGGGGTTGTACAAGAAGAGACAATTTTATTGGATGAGGAGGGTTATCCTCTGGATATTCCATTACAGCCTGGTGACGAATCGTTGCCCTGGCGACGAGGTCGAGTTTATCATCGTCCTCGGCCAAGCAATGTCATGCCTTGGCGAAAAGCAGCACCGAAGCCCCGTGACGCGTCTCTGGAAAAAGTTGAGCAAGTACGAATCGCGGGTCAACCGGAAGTAAAACCATGGACAGAGGAAGAAGTTGTCTTGAAAAAAGCACCACAGGTTGTTCGAGAAATTCCTCGGGAAAAGATCGAGGAGGTTGAGCTTAAGAGGGCGAAAACTGAGAAAAAAGAGATAAGAAAATCGAGCCTCGAGTACGTTGAACTGAGACCGGTACCGAGAGACACGAGTGTCGAGGAAAAAACTCTCGAGAGACTTCTTGCCGAGGAGACTACCACGAGCGAATATCTCGAAGAGGAAGATACTTCTCTTTTGGAAATTTCGAGAAGGGAGAGCATTGATGTGACTAAACGAAGTGAACAACCGAAACCGTGGACAGAAGAGAAAATATCTCTGAAAAAATCTAAGCCAGTGAGAAAAGAAGTTCCGAAGGAAAGTTTGGAAGAAGTTCAGTTAAAGCCAGCAAAACCGGGAAAAAAAGAGATTACGAAACCGAGTTTGGAAACGGTGGACCTCAAACCTGTAACGAAAAAAGAATCGACTGTTGAAAAAACAGTGACGGAATTGGGAGAGTACACTGAACAAGAGGACACAACTTTGCTCGATGTTTCGCGTATCGAACAGGTCGACATCACCGAAAAACCGGAAGGCCCCAAGCCATGGACGGAAGAAAAAATTCAGTTGAAAAAATCGAAGCCTGTGAGGAAGGATGTTACGAAGGAAAGTGTGGAAACCGTCGAGCTCAAACCTTCGAAGCCTGAGAAACGAGAAATTCGGAAAATGAGCATAGAGCGTGTGGATTTGAAATCCGTGACGAAGACGGATGAGCGGAGAACGAGTACTACTGAATATGTTGAAGAAGTAGAAGAAATTTCGGAGCAAAAACAAGTACAGAGACCCAAGAGACCTTCTCGTTCTGAAATTATCTTCGAACGACCAGATCAGCCGAAGCCTTGGACAGAGGAAAAAATTTCGCTGAAAAAGGCAAAACCTGTTAAAAAAGAGCTTCCCAAAGAAACTTTAGAAACAGTGGAATTAAAACCAGCGAAACCAGAAAAGAAGGAAATCAGAAGATCGAGCATCGAACCAGTTGAGCTTAAACCTGTGCCGAAGGAAACGGAGACCGTTCGAAGGGAAAGCGTAACGACGACTTCTCAGTACATTGAGGAAGAAGATACATCTCTTCTAGACGTTTCTAAAACGCAAAAGATCGAAGTAAAAACAACCAAACCTGAACAACCGAAACCGTGGACTGAGGAGAAAATTTCTCTGAAAAAATCGAAGCCAGTTCCGAAAGAAATTCCGAAGGAAACTCTTGAAACGGTTGAATTAAAACCAGCCAAACCCGAAAAGAAGGAGATTAGAAGACCAAGTATCGAGCAAGTGGATCTCAAAAAAGTGACCAAGGAAACTGAGACTGTTCGAAGAGAAAGTATAACGACGACTTCTCAGTACATCGAGGAAGAAGACACAACTCTTCTAGACGTTTCCAAGACGCAAAAGATCGAAGTTAAAACGAGTAAACCTGAGCAGCCTAAGCCGTGGACTGAAGAAAAAATTTCTTTGAAAAAATCGAAGCCCGTTCCGAAAGAAATGCCGAAGGAAACTCTTGAAACTGTTGAATTAAAACCAGCCAAACCTGAAAAGAAGGAAATCAGAAGAACAAGCATTGAGCAAGTAGACCTCAAAAAAGTAACAAAGGAAGTTGTTAAGGTTGATGAAAAAGTTACCGATGAGAAGGCATCCACGTATGTGGAAGAGGAAGATACGTCCCTGATGAGAGTCAGTAAGAAAACTGAAGAAGAAGTTGAGGAAAGGAAAACTGAGGAGACAAATATTACATGGCGAAGAGGAAAGAAAAAACCTAAAGAAAAAGCTCCTTACGTCGAGGAGGAGGATACGAGTTTTCTGGACGTGGAGAGAACAGAAGAGATGACCGAGAAACGCCCAGAGGAAGTTCCAGTGCCATGGGCGAGGGGCCAGAAAAAACCGAAAAAGCCAGAGGAGGTGAAACCTCAAGAAGTTGAAGCTAAACCTGAGGAAGAAACGTCTGAAATCTCTCAATTACCTTCGCAGCGTCAGAAAAAAGAGCGAAAAGTGATCGAGAAGAAGGAAGAACAAATCGAGGACATAAGGTCGGTTACGTTGAAACCGACGAAACGTACGAAAAAACCGGAAGAACGAGAAGATCGCGAAGAAGTTACTCTAAAACCTGTCAAACGTACGACCACATCTGAGGAAGTTGGCGAAGAGATTTACAAAGAGGAGGAAGATACAAAACTTCTTGAAGTTGAAAAAGTTGAAGAAATTAGTGAGAAAAACCCGGAAGTCGCTGTTCCTTGGGCACGAGGTAAAAAGAAACCGAAAGAATTAATCCCGGAGAAAGTTCAACCGGAGGAAAAAGTCGAAGAAGAAAAAATCGAAGAAACGGCGGTCACATGGAGAAGAGAGAAGAAAAAACCAAAAGAAAAGGCTCCTTATAGTGAGCAGGAGGATATTAGTCTCTTGGACGTTAAAAAGACGGAGGAAGTTACTGAGAAACGACCTGAGGAGCAAGCTGTGCCTTGGATTAGAGGAAAGAAAAAGCCTTCGAAGGCTGAAGAAGTTCAGATTGCTCCGGAAGAAATCAAACCTGAGGAAGTCATTCTGAAAGAGGAAAAACCTGATGAGGAGAAACCTGAGGAAATTTCGCAATTTCCTTGGATGCGCGGGAAAAAGGTGACTCGTCGGGTTATTGAAAAAGAAGAAGAGCAAATCGAGGATATAAAATCAGTCACGTTGAAACCAGTAAAACGTGGCCAAAAGCCCGAAGAGCGCGAAGAAAAGGAGGACATAATTCTCAAACCTGTAAAGCGCCCTTCAAAGGTTGAAGAATCTCAAGAGGAGATAAAATTGAAGCCTGTACCAAAGCCTGAAGAACTCATGCCTGTGAGAGTTCCAGAAAAACCGGAAGAGGAAGAAAGACCTGTAGAAATTCCTTCAGAAGCACCTTGGCGACGAGGTCCAAAACCGAAAAAGGTTACAAAGTCAATAGAGGAACAACAAGTTGACGAAGTCTCCCAAATCTCTGAGGAAGACACTAAGACTGTCGAAAGAGTGGAGATGAAGCCAAAGAAAGTCGAAGTACAAAAAATAATAAAGCAAGAAGAAGAAATAGAGGATATAAGATCTATTTCATTGAAGCCTGTGAAACGTGGTAAAAAGCCAGAGGAGCGTGAAGATCGCGAAGAAGTTACTCTGAAACCTGTACGTCGTCTTCCGAAAGAGGAAGAAGTTGCGGAGGAGATAAAATTGAAACCGGTTGACAAGAAAAAACCAGAAGAGGAAAAGCCAGTTCCAGTAGAATTGAAACCAATTGAAAAAGAGGAAGTCATAGAGGAGTCTAAAGAAGAAATTACATTGAAACGCAGAGAGAAAAAGAAACGACCGGCTCGAGAAAAAGAAGTTCCGGAAGAATTAAAACCTGAGATCGTCCCTGAGAAACCTGAGGAAGAAAAACCAGAAGAAAAATCGGAACTGCCCTGGCGAAGAGGTAAAAAGCCTGAGAAAGTAATTGAAAAGTCAGAAGAAAAAGTTATTGACGAAGACATTATTATTGAAAAGAAGGACAAGAAAATTCCAAAAGTCACGAAAGAAGAAGAAATTGAGGATTTCAAAGCTGTCACACTTAAACCTGGGAAACGTCCCACTAAACCTGAGGAAAGGGAAGACAGAGAAGAAGTGATCTTAAAACCTGTGAAACGGCCATCAAGAGATGAAGAAGTTGAAGAGCAAATAAAGTTAAAACCTGTGCGCAAAGAGAAGGTGGAAGAACGGCCTGAAGAAATTGTTTTGAAGCCTGTAAAACGAATTCCGAAACCTGAGGAGAAAGAAGAAAAAGAAGAAGTTATTTTGAAACCGGCTAAGAAAATACCGAAAGACAAAGAAGTTCCGGAGGAAGTAAAGCTCAAACCTGTGCCAAAAGAGCGGATCGAAGAGGAATTAAAGCCGGAAAAAGTTTTGGAAGCTCCCAAGATTGTTGAGGAAGTTAAACCCGAGGAGAAAGTTTCTCTACCTTGGCGACGTGGAAAGAAACCAGTGAAAGAGGCTAAAGTTGAAGAGAAGGTCGTTGAGAAGGAAGATAAGGATGTCGAGGAAACTCAAGAAGTCTCCGAAGCTTCATGGCGTAAGCCAAAGAAGGATAAACTTCCTGAAAAACGTGAAGAACAGGAAATCATTACGTTGAAGCCTGTTAAGCGTTTATCGAAGGAAGAGGAGACTGAGGAAGAGATTCGTCTGAAACATGTTCCTAAGCTTAAACCGGAGGAAGAAAAGCCGGAAGAAGTAAAACTCAAACCTGTCAGACGAGAAAGGCCCGAAGAAGAAAAACCAGAAGAAATCAAACTCAAACCTGTTAGAAGGGAAAAGCCCGAAGAAGAAAAACCGGAAGAAGTGAAACTCAAACCGGTCAGAAGAGAAAAACCCGAGGAAGAAAAACCAGAAGAAATAAAGCTTAAACCTGTCAG